>RJWM01004817.1:0-97550 GCA_004363535.1 Dasyprocta punctata
GTGGAAGGATAACCTGCAGGACTGGCAGGATGGGGACTTGCACTTCCAAGAACACAGCAAATGAACAGGACTCAGGACCCTCCAGAATGTGCCCTCTTCAACTTAACACTTGCTTTAGAGCCTGTGCCCTTATGAAATGCCACTTTGAGAACAAACCCTGTGTGTGCTGGGCCCAGAAGGTACAAAGCACACAGCAACTTTCAATGGTCCCATCCATACCTCTCAGGTCTGAGGCTAACCTGATGGGGACACAGATCAATGAGAAAGTGGGAAAAAAATAACTTCTGCCAAAGAGGAGGCAGAGTGCCCTGAGCAAAACTACTGTCCTCCCAGCAGCACACAGACTTCCAGAAGAAATCCTTGCTATGAGCTTCTCGATTGGTGGCTTCCCTGGGGATGGAAGTGCAGGAGATGGCACTCATGGCTCTAGGACAGTGCTGTGCCCTGGGCTGGCTGGGACACCACTGGGCTGTGCCAGCTGGAACTCCTAAGCGCTCTCTCCTCTTATGACCATGAAGGCAGCCTCTCTCTTGCCTGTATCAACCATACTTAACAGCACAGAAAAACCTCCCTGTGCTGAGCTACAGTCTGTCACTAACAGAGGAGAGTAAGCCCCAGCCCTGAGGAGCCAAATGAGGTTGAGGGACATGAAGCAATTGGCAGGAACCAAATCTAATGCTGGCAAAGCCACAGCATGGCAGACACTTTCCTTGAGGTGGGGATGGGTGTTTCCAAGTATTTTACCCTGGAGGCAGAGAAAACACTCTGGAAAACACTGCAGAAGGTTTGTAGATATTAACAAGATGCCGTGACCCTTTGGTACTGAAAACCCGTTTACTGGCAGAGCCCATAGGGAGTAAGGCTTCGGGTAAGGAGATCACAGTGACAGCGATATGCACTACACTGCACAGGGCCTGCAGCCTGCTGCCTACTGCAGGTGCACTGAGTTCAGGGCCACTGGGCAGGGCACAGGGAGGACTATATGTGGAGGAATCCATCATGGAGACAGCATGGGGTTCCAGGGGTCACTGCTGGGCTTCAGAAATACCCCTTCCACTTCTGCAACCCATCAGGGCTGGCAGGTTGGGTTCACCATCATGTGCCCTAAGCAGTACTTGGGGTGAAGGACAGTCACGGCCCCATCCTACACAGAAGATTCTAACAGCAAATCAGAAGGCCCTGTACTCCAGCACTGCTTGCACCCACCCTAGCTCTTACAGTGCCCAGTACAGGGATGACGAGCAGGTCGCCAGGTAACAGGAGCTCCTAGAAGGAAGCAGGTACAAAACCAAGGGAAATGGTTGCCCATGGCACTACATCTAGATATAAAACAATGAGAAGTTGATACAAAGCTTCTAAACACATAATTCTTTTTTAAACAATGATCACTACTGTGAATAAGTATGGAGCAACTCAAAGATGATGTCTGCCACCTGCCACTGGGATACTTCCTGGAAGTGACATGAGGGTAGCAGGTGGCACATAGCACAGGACGTGGCTTCACCATGAATCTTTGTATAGCCACAGTCAACAGCCGATGTCATCATGGCTGAGGACATCACCGAGGTCACCCACTGAGCAGAGGATCAGAGAGAATCATGATGGGACTTCTGTGACGCGGTGAGAAAACGCCCTGTGAGGAGGAGGGGAAACTGGTGGAGCTGGGAACAGAAGTTTTATTTACAAGATTTACTGAATTCTTAACGGTCCTTAAAAATTCCAAATGTAGAACTTCTGTTATCAAATCATTGAAAATAGTGTATGTATCTGGTTTTACCAAAAAGGGAAAAATCTGGCAATATTTACCAGTTTCCAAAGAATTAAGAAAAGGAGTAGAGAAACCAGGAAAATAGACAAGGCAACATCACCCTTCGTATCCTTCTTCAGCACAGCACTATGGAAAGTATTTTGGGGTTCTTGGCTGTATTTTTTTTTTGGTCTAACACAGTTTACCAGTTGTCCAGAAAATCAAATCCCGTCTTCAAGACAACACTGCTTGAGCTGACCTGAGAAGGGACAAAGAGCTGAAGTAAGACACAAGCTTCTTTTTCAGTTATGCAGAATCTAAAAACAGCATCTCATTTAAAATGACCCAAATTAAGTAACTGGCTTCCCTCACAGGGGCCTCTGACCTTGATTTACCTCAGTGCTAGAGACCAGAAAATAATATCAAATTTGATGCTCAGTCCAGCCCCTCAAAGCACATCTGCACAACTTGCAACCTCCTCGCTGGGTGAGCAGAGAGTAAAGAGTTTCTATACTCCTAGGAATCTTTTCTACTTCTGAATGACATTATAGAGAACAAGCTAGAGAGGTGTTCTTTCTAACGCGAAACACATACACACGCACATATGCATGCACACACACATACAATGAGGACACAACAAAAAAGACAAGAACTTTGCACAACTGAGAGACTGAAATCTATGAAGGGTGAAAAGCTCACATCTCCCCAAACACATGGAAGGTACAGAGCGATCACCTAGGCCCTGGGAAATCACTGACACTCTTGTGTCAAGGGAAACAAGAGTGACTTTGAGGGCCCTGGGTGCACATGGCCTGTTGTACAAAGTGACTACAGTATCAAATTCTAGACAAAAACAGATTGGTGGCTGCCCAGGGCTGGGGGGAAGGAGTAAAGTGTTCAGTGGGGACAGAGCTCTGGTTGTGTTTTGTTTGATTTTGCCTACCCTGTGCTATGGATGGAAGCCAGGGCCTCACACATGCTGAGCGCAAGTTCTATCACTGAGCTGCGTGCCAGCCCCAGCGTTTCAGCTCTAGAGACAGAAGGCATGAGAGTTGTACAGCACTGAGTACGTACTTCATACCACTGAATCCAGACTTAAAGTTAAAATGATAAATTTTTATCAAAATTTAAAAATGTTAGCCGGGTGTGGTGGTGCACGCCTTTAATCCCAGCACTTGGGAGGCTGAGGTAGGTGGAGCATTGTAAATTCGAGGCCAGCTTGGGCTAAAACAAGAGCAAGGCTGGCCTGAACTACATAGTGCAACCCTGCCTCAAAGAAAATAGGGCCGAGGGTTTGGCTCAGAGGCCTAAGTGCCTGCCTGGCAGACGCGAGGTTGTGAGTTCAATCCCTGGTACCAAAAAAAAAAAAAAAAAAGTTTTGAATATATCAAAAAAAAAAGAGTGACCACAGATGGCCAAAAAGTCCCGAGGTCCTCTGAGGGGCTGACATGGAGGAGCCCCCATTTTGTGTTCACCAGCCCACAAGGGGCCAGGAGCTCTTGGGCACACACAGGGTACAGCCAGACTCTCAGGTGTGCCTGCCGCCCTGCCAGCAGGAGCTTGTGGCTTCAGGTCAGAACCTGGTCCCAAAGATGGGCCATCAGCCACGTGGGCAGCTCCCACAGGAAAGGCCCTTCAACACGGCAGAGATCACAGACCACAGAAGCGTTGATGTGCTGAAGCACAACATCTCCTCTGTACCACACATTCTATCACAGGCCAGCACCGAGATGGGTGCTGCTCCTAGAGGGCCAGGGCCCTCGTGTCCTCCTGAGGCCTTGCTTATCAGTGGGCTCCTTCCCACTCACCTTCCTTCCTCTCAAAGGAGCCTTCCAGAAAGGCTGGGGACAGATGAGACATCACTGGCCCAGGCAACACCATGCCAGGGGGGTGAGCAGAGCCTTGCCACGGCCTCATAGAAGAAATGCTCTCAGACATGGGCTGTGTTTCCCATACAATGATGCCTCTAAGTGAGGTCCCCTGACAATAACAACTATCCTGTTTTGGGTTTTGTGTAATCTGCCAACACAGAGCCATTTAAAGTCAGGAACAAGAGTTCTGTCTTCTCTTTGCTGTTTCTACTTCCTAAGTGACAGACTGCTGGGTGAGGATGATGGCCACTGCTGTCACCAAGAACTTACAGGACATTCAGAAGTCAGTGACCACCCACCTCACCCAGAGGACCTGATCCTTCCTCTGCTACCCACCCCCGACTCCCCAGAAAGGAGCTCCTTTCTTTGAACCCCATCATGCCTGGAGAGGAACAATGTCCTCCCAAGCAGGGTCCTGGTGGCTGAGCTCTGGGGTCCCACCTTCATCCTTGGACCTCAGAACACCTGTGAGACCCTTCCTCACTAACAGTCCCTGCACCAACCACACCTCCTTGCAGTCCCTCACTGCCCACGTACTGGGTCAGAGGGCAGTGACCATACAACCTGAGATAAGTTAGGGCTGCCACCAGCCCCAAAGTCCTCTGAGGAGAAGGGAGGGAACCAATGAGAGTGGGGAGAAGACAGTGCAACGCTGACCACTGGCCCACCCCATGGGGTTCCCTTCAGCAGCCCCAGGGCAAGTCACTGGCCCGACACGGCCTCGATGCTGGCCTCTCACCTGTGTAGGCTTGGGCTCCAGGAACAGAGCATCATCCTCATCCTCGTCATCCTGCACCGCATCAGAAGACACCGGCTTCCCCGGTGGCTCACAGGCGGTGACCTCGGGTGACACACTGGTGGGGCCCTGGATGGTCTGGGGTCTCTCACACTCTGTGCTTGCGCTGGGAAAGACTCGCTGCTCTGGGCGCAGGGCCTTGGCCTCCCGGTCCTTTGGGCCGAGATCCTGCCGGTAACAGGTAGATAGCACCTTTTCCCCCTTCTCTATGGACTTGATCTGGCTGGGGGTCAGTGACTGGAACTCAGCCTCAGGCCCCTCCCGGGACCGCTCAGCATTGATCTTCCAGAAGGACGCCTCCTCTTCCTTCCGGGTGGGACCCAGGGCGTCCAGGCTGGAAGACCTGCTGCCCTGTGAGGCTTTGGGCAACGGCCTTGGCTCGCTGGTGGCGGTGCCATTGCTCGGTTCCTGGATGGATAAGGAGGCGATGCTGAACTCCATCTGACTCTGACAGGATGTGGAAGGAGAGATAAGAGAAAGCAAACCTTAAGATCCACTGGAACAGGCAGGCCAGTTCACGCACAACTCTCAGTCATGCATAGACACCCCAACAACACAAGCCATTGTCCATTTACTGGAACGTTCTGTCTGTCCTGAGTGGTTGTTTCCAAGATGGCTCTGGATCACCTGAAACCAACCTGAGGCCCTACTGGTGTGAGCCGCTCTGACCCCCACCCCTAACCACAGCAAAGCTACCATAGAGGCAAAGCTTCCCAGTCTTGCAGAATAGGTCATCCGCACATTTGTAAAGTTAACCCAATAATCCCCCTTTCTCACTCTTTCATCCCCTCACGCCCTATATAAAAGTAAAAAATAAATAAATAAATAAATAAAAATAAATAAAAGTAATTAATGAACTAAGAGAAACTAGCTGTATAACTATCTTGCCTTGTGTATAAATACAATTTTTTACCCCTTTCTTCCTTTCCAATTTTCCCTATCACAGTTTGTCTTTTCTTTGTGCTCATATTGTTTGGACAAGGTATCATGCCTAGATCTTATACTCTGAATAAAACTACTACAAAGACAACAACACACAATGTATTAATTATTGTAACTTTCCTACTAAACTGTTTTGAAACTGTTTTTTTTTTTCCTTCTCTTTAAAAAAAGTAATTAAAACATTACAGAAATTTGGGAAAGTAGTAAAGAGAAAACTCCATCATACTCCCTCTCCATCACAAGCAACAGGGCACATGCGTCCAGAGGGGTGTCCCATCAGGCCTGGAACAGGGGAGGCTGCTTTCTACCTGCTCATGAGCCTCACCCCTGCGCGGCTCAGTCTTCCCAGCTGGTATTTTAATGGCTGCAAACATTTCACTCCACAGTATCCCACCACCTACTGCACCATCTTGTTACTCTCAGACAGTTTTCCTGCAAAATCCTCTTATTAAAATCAGGGCTGCCAAGAACACCTTGATGCACACAGCTCTCCTCCATTCTAGGTTAATTTCTTCAGATAAATTCCCACAAGTGGCACATCAAAATACAAAAGTGTAAGCCTCTCTTTGTGATTTTAGCTGCATACTCTCACATTGAATTGAGGTACTTTCTAGTAGCTGCCCGTTTCCCACCGCCATACACCATATATAAAGTAGCATTCTGAGTCACTGAGCATAACTTAAACTGTTTGCACTAACTTAATATACAGAACATGGGTCTTTAGGACTTCAACATTGCTTGCCTCACTCAGCAAATGGCAGGCTTGGTTCTTTACAAGCACTCTACCTCAACTCTCCACCTCCGCCCCAACCCTAAAGGACAAACTAAGCTGCCTTCCTGTAGTGAGCCACAGGCTTTGGACCTGGAGCAGCGCATTCCTGTGTCTGGGGCTCCTCCTAAACACCAGCTGCTCAGTGCCAGGAGCTGCCCTCCAGGCTCTGAAGCTGAGAGAGATCAGGAGGCCATGAATACAAAGAGCTCAAGTTCAAACCAGGAGATGAAGCTGCCTGGAAGCTCAGGCATCAGGAAACAAAATCCAAGAAGCAGTCACCAGAACCAAGCGTGGCACGCACCTGTAATCCCAGCACTTGGGAGGCTGAGGCAGGAGGATTGCTGAGAGTTCAAACCCAGGCTGGGCTACAAAGTTAGTTCAAAGCCAGCCTGAACTGCATAGTGAAATCCTGTCCCTCTCAAAAAAAAAAAAAAAAAAAAAAAGCAGCCATCAAAGCCTCATATAGATATACCTGCAGGGGTCATTAAAGACAAGTGTATGGGACCAAGTCTAATACATTACACATATAGGGCTTTTGCTGTTTTTGTTTTGTTTTGTTTTTTGTGGTATTAGGAACTGAACCCAGGGGCTTTGCACTAAGCTGTATCCCCTATTTAAAATTCTTTTTATAAATTTTGAGATAGTTTCTCTCTAAGTTGCCTTTCAGAGAACCAGGATTACAGGTATGGACCACCATGCCCTATTCAGACATGTAGTTTTTAAATTATTTTCAGTCCAGAAATAAGAAAATGGATGTTTGAAGTGATCAGATCACTCTAGGTCACCAGTTCATAGGAGACGCTGCAGCTGGGGTTTTGGCCTGGACTGGGTGATTCTGCAGTGTGGCTACATGGAAAAACCGCCCCAGCTGCAAAGTACAAAGCCTTGTACACAGTACTCGGTGCATGCCTCCAGGATCTGACTTGATTTTTAAAGAACTGCTTCTGAGTGAGGCATTCTTAACACTCCACGTATTTCCAAATTCCAACACGGATACTGTGGGCAAAGGAATGATAGTTACTTAAGTAAGCAAATCACCAAAAATAGCTGGGAAGTGGCCCAAGACCCAGAGCCAGAGCAGACTTTGATCTGGAAATTGTAGTGTAAGGCCCTTAGGACAGGTCACTTTGTCAAACCCCAGCTTTTTTAGGATCAGCCATTTCTCCAGTGAGATCTCTGCTTCAAAGCCTGTGAAGGGTGAGGAAGGCCATTCTGCCAGCGTGGCGGAGCTGGGTCTGGGAAGTGAGGAGGTGACCTCCTTGCTGGAAGGAACCAAGCAGCATTTGGCTCAGGGTGACACCCTCAACCAGTGACAGGTACTCCCAGCCCTTTGTAGGTTAGTGGAGGCTTCGGGACAGCACCTCAGGGGACTGTCATCAAGTAGGGGAGTCCATGTCAGCAGGAGCCACTAACTACCCGTTTTAAGGTCTTTGGAAATGACAATGTGTGCAAACAAAGTTCTAATATACTTGATTATTTTTCTCTATGTTCTTCATTTTGCAAATAAAGTGTAGCTACAATCTCCTGTAAAAAACCAGGCAGTATGGCACATGCCAGTATGGTGCATACCTGTAATCCCAGCACTTGGGAGGCCAGCCTGGGCTACACAGTGAGTCAGGCCAGCCTGAACTGTATAGTGAGACCTTGCCTCAAAAAAAGAAAACAAAAAAGCTAGACCTCCTCGATCATGCTGGGTGAGGGGTCTTGCTGACTCTGCACCCACAGGAAAAGGGTCTGTTATTTAGGATTTCCAAACCCTGGTGGGTGCATCACTGCCTGGCCCAAAGCACTCAGGACCTGTAACAAGAACGGACCTTAGCAAGGCAGGCAGGAGAGCCATCATCCTCCCAAATCCCGGGACATCCAGTGTGATCTGTGCATACAGCACAGGACAGCACAACTGTGTAGGTCACGTGGAGCGGTGTCAGGCCTGTCTGCCATTTCAAAGCAAGTTCTGTTGCTTTATGTTTCTGGATTCTACACTGGGCCTCTTCCCCCACCCCAAGGCCATTCACCCCAAGTGCTCACTGAGCCCAGAGGGTCTGCCTGGGAGGACTCAGTCCAGCCAGGCTGGGTGTCAGTCAGACCATATGGGAGCCAGGTCTCAACTAGCCACATCCATTCTAAAAACAGCAAGACCACAACAGAGCCCAGATCTATTTTTGTGTCCCACTCACTGGAGAGGAATGTGTAACATTTCAGCAGAGCGGGGAGTTCATGCTGCTAAAACCAACTATTTGTCTTGGCAGCCTCAGGGAGGTCTGAACTATTGAGACAAAGGCTACAGAAGCATCACTGAAAATACTGCTCTGTGCTGGACAGAGCCTAAGGAAATCCCTAAACATGCAATGTGTATCCTTTCCTCCTCCGCTCCAAAGAACAGCAAGAAGAGGAGGGGGAACATGAAATACTCCCAGGACCACAAAATCAGAGAAGTGGCGGCCAGGCAGGGAAAAGTGGTTCAATCAGGCCGTGCACACACTGGGCATGGACTGGCAGTTTCAGGACTGGGGTTAGTGACCAGGGGCTACATAATACACCTATGTGTGTGTGCCTCCCAAAACTTGGCATGGAGCCCAGGGGTGCAGACAGTAAAGACGCTGTCAGTTGGAGTTCCGGGCAATCTGAGGGGTGTGCAGGCCGAGACCTGCGGGGGGCAGTGCATGGGCAACCCAGGTGACCCAGGCTGAGGGACCCCTAAGGAGCTGCCTCCATCTCAAGCATTTCTCAGTCATGCAGAGGACGTGCGATTCCCCCTCAGCCCTGTTCTGAGTGCTACCTCAATCACACTCCCACTCTGTACCTTGATTTCCTCCTCTGCAGCAGGAGCTGCAGTGAGGACTACAGAGTGCTAGCCCCTCGGCCATGACGTGAAAGGGACGATCAGAAATGAGATTTATGCAGAGTTGGCAGGACAGGCAGGACCTTCACAGAGGGAAGGGTCAGAATGAGCAGACACAGAGGTAAGAAAGACTGTGCAGGTGGGTGGGTGGCAGCATGGGCTGAGGGGCTGCAGGGGAAACCCAGGAAGGGGTCCCAGTCTGAGGGATGGCACATCACCCCACTTGCAGGGAAAAGAGAGAAGGGTCTGAGGCTGGGGGAGAGGTGGGGACAGTCAGATGGAAGGATGGAAGGGGCTACTGAGCAGAGGTGGGGTCTCTCTGGAGATGGCCCAGTCCCCAGCAATTCAGGAGCACATATGACCAGGTAGGGTACCAGGCTTCTCGGAAATCTGTGCCTGGTGGAAAAGAGCAATGACTGAGCAGGGTCATGACTTGGAACCACACTCTACCCAGTGCAATGGCCCTTCTGTCTCAAGTTCCCACCTCCCTTCTTGAAATCACCCTGATAAGTCACCCGGCTTTCCTGAACCTCATGTGTGATCCATGGCAGGAACAAGACGCGACTCCAGGAGCAAGAATTTAGAAAGCAGGTCCCTGCCAAGGCCCCATGCAGGGGACGTGCTTATGTTCACAAACACGTCTTTCTCTAGAGCAAGGGCTGGAAGGTGTCCATACTCAGAATGGTCTACATTGGCCCTCAGAGTCAGAGAACTAGTCCCCACCCCAGTCTACTTACAACCCCCACTGACCATCAAGTGAAAGAATGGGCTGGACAGAAAGAAGCCAGACAGCTGGAGGGAGCGAGATGGGTGAGTCCCCCAGGGCCAACTCCGCCTGCCCTGCCTGCCCTGCCTGCCCTGCCTGCCCTGCCTGCCCTGCCTGCCCTGCCTGCCCTGCCTCTACAGGCATTCTCCAGACCCTCACCCCAGACTGCCTGGGAATGCAAAGAATCTCCTCTTCTCCAGCCTCTCCCTGTCTGGAGCATTCTGAGTGCTAGGATTTTTCCTCTGAAATGTCAGTAGCATGAGAGAGGAATGCAGTAGGTCCCCAAGGGCACACGTCTGCCAAGCTGACAGATAAGTGGAAAAGATGACAACTGTGACCACCCCCCGGGACAGGCAGGCCTCCCTCCCAGCCTTCCTTCCATAGCAGCTGTCGGGGCTGGGGAGTCGATATTCAGTGGGTACACAGGTCAATTCTGCTAGATGGAAAGAGCTCTGAATATGTTAGCTAGCTTGATTTAATCATTCTACAATGTATACACATTTTTTAAAAATCTCTCCTCTATTTCAACAACAACAAATAAAACCAGAGTTCTGTATGGATAGTGTTGATGGTTGTACAACATGAACATAATATGCAAACGCCACTGCACCGTGCATTTAAACACAGCTGAGGAGCTGAGAGTGCAGCTCAGCGGTACTGCGTGTGCGAGGCCCCCGGGTTCAATCCTTAGCACCAAAAAAACCCACAAAAGAACGAGCATGGTAAATTTTATGATACATGGTATGCATTTAATCACAATTAATAAAAAATATAAACATCAATGATGACAGATAAAAAGTGGGGGAGGGCAGGACTAGCAACCAAGTGGAGTGGCACAGCTTACACATTAACCACAGCCACACACACTGCCATTCCTGCATCAGGAGGGGATGCTCCCCTCGCCCTGAGCCTGGGGCTCCCCTGCCTTGACTGGACCAGCAGGACAAAGCAGTGGCGCAGGCAACCACTCCCAACCTGGACTCCACCCACACGACGTGCTGAAGCCCAAGCCTGGTAGCTGGAGACACGCCCAGCTGGAGAGGTGGCCCAGCTGACTGCCAGCCCCACCTGGGCACATGAGCGAGGTGGTTGTGGTAGCTGGGGGACAATGAGTGATCACACACAGGGACACCAAGAGAACAGCCCTCCTGAGCCCTGCTCAGACCGTGGACTCCAGAGTAAACACTGTTCAGAGATTCAGCCATGGGAAGTATGTGACAAAGCAAGGAAGGTGTCCTCTTCTGCAGGATAGTCAGAAATGGGGTCTAGCCTGTGGTCCCAGTATGGAGACCAGGGCCTGGCCTCCTATGCCACCTCCTGTTCGTGGCTCTCAGAGATGTTCTTGGACATCTTTAAGTCCTTAGAGGAGTGTGTCCAACAGCTGGAAGTTTAGGGGCAAGGGCCCTCTCAGAGTATGGCCAAGAAGGGCCGAGGTCTCTGAAACTCAACACTAAGGGGAGAAGGGAGCGCACCTCTCATCTCTCAAGCGCCCTCGATGTCAACTCTAGGGCCGCCAACACTGAACTCCAATAACTCTGATCTTGAGAGAGCATGTGGAAAGGTACAGACAGGGAGAGCCACAGCTTGAGAAAGAAACAGCTATTTTCACACTAGACATGGTGACACATATCTGTAATCACAGCAGGAGGGAGACTGAAGCAGGAGAATTTTAAGTTCAAGTCCTGAATAGGAAACTTAGTGAGATCCTGTCTCAAAATAAAAAGGACTAGGGATGTAGATATTCAGGAAAGAGGGAAGGGAGGAAGAGATAGAGGAAGCAGAAGGGGAAGGAGAAGGAGAGAAGAAAAGAAAAGAAAAAGAGAACAAAAGAAAAGAGAAGTGCTTTCACTGCAGCGACCTAACAGCCTTAATTTCTACTAAAGGGGACAAGTCACATGGGTGACTCATGTTAGCCTCATTTCAGAGCCACAGCTAGTTGGCACCAGCAAGATGTCACCTGAGTGGGCCACCGTCACTCTCCTTGCCCCAGACCTTGCCACTCCCCATGCGAGCCCCAAGGATGTGTCTGTCAGTGGCCACTCCAAGGACTGCCCCACCATGTCCCAGGATGTCACTTACACTACATTATGAAGAGCTATGTCCTGCCCCACAGTGGTTTTAGTGGGGAGCTGTTAGGAGAGCAGCTATTTGCATTGCGCATGCCGTGGGCTTCATCCTCCCAACATTTGCACTGCTCTGACTCTGCCCTCCCTTCCCCACCACGGCATCGTAGGAGAGGACCTGGCCCAGGGAACTCTTGCACACCAAGGCTGCTTGCTCTCAACATACAGACATCGCCCTTCCTCTGCCACATACACCCTCTGTGGGTCCCTGCTCACACACCAACCACCTGGCAGCCACAGAAGACAAGGACCTGGCTGGACATCAGGGAAGTGATATGTGGCCACCCCTGACTTGCTCCATGACCTCCGCAGACATAGGCTGATACAGGTTTGCCACCTACTGTCATTCCTGCTGCTGACATCCCAGGCCACCCCAGCCCAGCCCTATCACCTTTTCCCCCAAGTCCAGGCCCTAGGAAGACTCCAGCTCCTGCCAGCCTGTTCCCACTCACCAGCCCTCTGCACACACTCCTTGCTAATCTGCAGTGAATATTTAAAAAGAGATAAGCTAGACACGGATGTTTTGCATCCTGGATGTCTAGTAGCCAACATAACAAGATGAAGAGAGAACATATTTGTGTGTCCCCAACAACCTCTCATGTGAGAAAAATCTCCACTGCCCCGGTGTCCATGTGGAGGGCCAACTTGCTGCCTTTGGATCAGCAGTTGTGTACCAAACGCCATCTGTGGGCTCAGGGCCCGTGGCTGTCCTGTTCACCTGAATCCTGGTTGGACATCTCAGGACACTGCTTCTAATGAATGCAAGGCCTCCTCAGTGTTCCACCCGCCCTGGGCCTCCTGGATCCCCATCTACTGGGATGGTTGCTCAGATCAGAAACTGGAGGGACAAATGAAAGTCCAGGAAGCCAGGCCCTTAAAGCATCAGCAATTGGAATCTTGGTTCAATCTCAATCTAAACCCTATTCTGGGCACCCACCCACCCATACACAGTACCAAATGTCCTAGAACTCAGGAAACACTGGCCTTTCCCGTCTTTTCTTGCCTTACTCACTATCCTGCTCATGAAGGCACATATCAGGGACAACAAGACACCAGGGAATTCCTTGAAGCCAGCTGGGCTTGGCACCCTCACACCACTCTGCCAACGGCACTGGTGAGGATGAGTCGCTGGGAGCCAGGCTGTGCTCCATGCTGGCATTTACAAGCCTCACACACTTCTGCCCACATATGGTCACTCATCAATGTTTTGTCCCAGGGAGCAAAAGCCACTGGATCCCCAGTGCCGGTGGATACAGGCACAGGCTGACAATACCAACTGTAACCCTGACTTCCTATCAACCACACAGGAGTCTCCTAACTCCCCACAGACCTCTCCCCCTTAGCCCAGCAGTGGGGCCGCAGCCTCCTGAACCCAACGAACGCTGAAAGAAAAGGTATAGCTACTTGATTCTTTTTAAAAGGGCAAATACATCTAAATTTAATCCAACTTACCCTTGTTTCCCAGGAGAAAGGGGCAGAGTGCTCATCTTGCCAAGTTATGTCCTGAAATAAAAATTCAAGAATAAATGTGAAACCCAAACTCAGAAAACCCCATGCAAACATCCGCCCATCCTTGCTAATCTGCAGTGAATATTTAAAAAGAGATAAGCTAGACACGGATGTTTTGCATCCTGGATGTCTAGTACCCAACATAACAAGACGAAGAGAGAACATATTTGTGTGTCCCCAACAACCTCTCATGTGAGAATAATCTCCACTGCCCCGGCGTCCATGTGGAGGGCCAGCTTGCTGCCTTTGGATCAGCAGTTGTGTACCAAACCCGCCCAGGGCTGTGAGGGACCCCAGCGCCTGGGCCTGAGCAAGCTGATTCCTGATGCTCAGTGTGGAAGGTGCTAACTGCCGCAGCTGCTTCTCCCTGGCTTTTCACCTGTGCCTCACCCTGAGGGGACTCTGGTGGGGCCCCTGATGACTCAACCCAGGAGAGAAGCAGTGGAGAACTGGAACTGACTTTCGGTTCTCAGCAAAATGAGCTCAATCTAAGCCCTACCAGTGGTCAGTCGTGTGTTCATGGGACTCAACATAACATTTTGAGCCTCAGCTTCCTCACTGATAGAGGAGAACTGTACCACCCTTGTGAGGATTAAATGACGCTGGGGCCATAACTGGCCAGGCACCAGTAGCACTCTGAGTTCCTGCCTCTCCATGTGCCTACAGAAATCTGAAAGACTTGGTAACAGCCAGTGAAGCAAAAAATGCTGATTTAATATGAGTACCTGGCTCTTCTGAGAACTCTGGCATCACCCCAACCCTCCCAGCAGAGCACAGCAGGCAGAGCCCTTCCTAACCACACTGTGGACCTGACACAGGCCTGAACAAATGGCTTAGGGATCCCCCACCCCAATGCTCCCCTCCATACCCTGTGTTACTCGTTGGCTGGCAAATACCTCCTATGTGCCCCGATGCCCTTGGAAATCATACCTGCTGGACCCAAATAGGGCACACACCGGGTGACGCAGACTGAAAACAGGTTAAAATGTTTTAATTGAGACTGACACTAATATTATTACACCCATATTTCATCTCCCCCACCAAATAAAAACCCTAGCTAACTCACGTGCATTCAGGAAGTACCCAGTAAATCCTACCTCTCCCCAACCAAAGGTCCTGACTGCAGGACTGCTCCTCCCTAACCGAGCCCCAGAGATGGCAGAGAAGAGGGCAGAGGCCAGGCGCCCACGGGAGTGCTACACAAACACACCAGACCGGCCAGAGCCTGTGGGCAGTCCTGCTGCTAAGAACCAGGAGCAAAAGGTGCCTCTGAACGGCAACAATAGGATCCGGGGGAACTATGTGACAACTCCCCAGCTCCCTCGTGAGTGGCAATCCCAGGGTCACAAGGCAACACAGAGCCCTGTTCACTGCCCCTTGCCTGAGAGCAGGGGCTACATCTGCAGACGCTCCCACCAGCAACAAAGGAGTTCCGCACCAGCCCCATCTGTGCATGCCTCAGGAATTCCCTAAGACCTCAATGTGGGGCTCTGAGCCAGCTCTTCAAACCCTGGGGGTATAGAGAGGGCCACCGTCTGTAGGTTGAGATGTGTGCTGGCTACAGGTGTCCCCACTGGGGCTCTTGGAGACAGAATTGGCGCTCAACATTGTGGGAGGGCCAAGGACCATAGGCTCTCAGCAGGAAACTGTGACAGGACCAAGCAAGGCAAAAAACAGAAGGAGGGGGCGGGGCTGGAGACCTGGTCCAACTGCAGGCACAGCTTAGAGCCACACAGCCATTGGCAGCGTAGCTGCCCCCAGGCAGAGCAGGAGCAGCCCAGGGTCACAGCCATCATCACTGGGCCTCCCACAGGACAACGCCTGAAGGTAATGTTGGTTTCGCAACTGGTTTGCCCTGCTTTTTTACTACTCATGGCCAGCCCAGCGGGGAAAAATATCTAAAGACAACAGGAACAGACAGGGTGACTGTCTTCCCCTCTGGAATTTCAGTTAAACCCAACGTCCAAACTCTGCTCCTCCAAAAATGGGCATGACTGTCTGAGTCAATACCCTGGCAGCAAGCGGCTCCACACAGCAATTGCAGGCCACTTTTGGCTCTGGATGCCTGGCAGAGGAAGGGAACTGAGTTAAAAGACCTACAAGTCTCTCAACTACAAGGCTCTTGAGACTGTAAAGTTTCTCTTAAAAATAATAAAACAAAAGCTTTGTTTTCAGGTGGAAAACAAAAGAGGCCGCTACTCTGCATGTGACCATGAGAAGATAAAGGGAAACACATGACTCTCCCAGGGCAAGCAGCCTCACCATCGAGTGGAAAGAGGCAGCACATGGTGGTCACGGCAGGCAGGAGGCATCACAGGAGACCCTGGTGCAGGGTTGTGAGGGAAGGCAGTACTGAACCTACCACGATGCAGTATGACCTGTCTTTGAATCGTGAATTATACAGTCTAAGCTAAGATTCAGCTAAGAGGGCTTTGGGTTTTGGAAGTGACCGAGTAATGACTTTGAGAAGCAAAGGGTGAGTCCCGAGCTTGGCACACCAAGTCTCCAGTGGTCGCAGCCCGTGTCAGCTGATGTGCCAAGGAGGGCGCAGATTGAGACTGATCACACCAGTTTCTCCACCAGTTGGTGTCACATCAACTGTTTACTGTTTGCTCCAGTCAGAAAGGGGTAGATTCCTTGGATTTCTGCAATACTGAGCTCATAAAAATAATAAAACACTTATAAAAATAAACCTGCCAAACAAGAATGTGAAGGAAGCTCTGATGTTAGCTGCTGGTGGCACACTCTAGCCACGAGCAGGCTTGGCACAGGGACAGGTCCGTGGCTGTGGGATACAAATGGCATCAGGATCTCAGAACGGCAGCACCCCCTCTCCCTCACACACATGCCATATAGCATCTCGCACGCACATAGCACTGTCTTTTCTGCTACTCCCACAAGACCAGCAGGCAATCCACATGGGGCCAGATTCAGTCACCATTGCACATGCCTGCTCCAGGGTTGCTCGTGAGGCCCTCCCACCTGCCTCCCAGGCAACTGGAACTGAAATCATCTAAGCACCACAGCACATCTGCTACTCAGAGCCCCAGATGACAAGGGTGGGCTGCATCCCAGCTGAGCAGTTCCCCTGGCATCAAACTCCTCTCCATGGAGAGAAATAGCTTTTCCTCTGGAACCCAGCCTCGTGTCACCAAGTCCCAAAAGAGAAAGCAAAAAGCTGGGCAAGGGAAAACAGTGCAGCAGCCATCAGAGATCACAGTATGCAAGAGGTTCTGCTGGTCCTCAGGTAGCTCTAAGAGGTTATCCCAGAGGTCATGAGCATCTGCTCTCGTCCTGAAAATGTTTATTCAACTCAGTTTCTATCTCCTAAAGTAAAGTGTTTTAAAAAAAACACCCATGTGCATGTGCACCCCCCCACACACACACACACACTGTAGTACTGGAAGATATACGTGTGTGACAGCTTACTATGGAATATGCAGAAATTTCTTGTTTCCTGTTGTTAAACACAGCCATTATTAAAAGTTAAAGTATACAAACTCGTAATTAAATATATTATATTAAAAACAAAAGTAATATACTTTGCATCTATAAGGATGAATACTCTTTTTAAGAAATGGAAAATAAATAAAAATGGAAAAGAATATGGAGAGCCCAGAATGCTGGCCAGGGCTGGCAGGAATGTGGAATGGTGTGACCTGTGTAGAACCCGGTAGCTCTTCAGTTAGATGTACAACTGCCACATGATCCAGCAATTCCACTGCAAGGTATGTACCCTGAAGCAGGAAAGCAGGGCCTCAAGCCAAAACTTATGTACTCATATTCATGGCTGCATTACTCTCAACTGGCCCAAAGTGGAAACAATCCAGATGTCCACTGATAGGGAAGTTGATAAACGAGATGGGCTCCATCCATGCAATGGAATATAATTCAATCTAAAAAGAAATAGCATTCTGACACATGCTGCAATGTGGATGAATTAGGAAGACATTAGGCTACATGAAATGAGCCAGCTGCTCGGACACATACTGTACGATTCCACTGAAATGACGTACCTAGAGTAGCAATAATCGTGGACACACGAAGCACAAATTGCCAGGGATGGGGATAGGCTGTTATTGTTTAATGTGTCTACAGTTTTGCTGTTTAATAGATGTAGAGTTTCACTTTAAAACAATAAAAGCACCCTGGAATAGATGGTGGCTTAACACTGTGAATACACTAAATGCCTCTGTACACTTAAAAATGGTTAAAATAGTAAATTTTATGTTTTATATATTTTATCACAATAGCCATGAAAAGACATGGATGAACATTAAGTGCAAGGGAAGAAGCCAGTCTGAAAAGGCTAAAGACTGCCTGATTCCAGTTGTACGACACTCTGGAAAAGGCAAAACTACAGCAGCAGGAGAAAGACCAGTGGTTGCTGAGGCTGAGAAAGGAGGGATGGCCAGTGTGGGGCGAGGACTCGAGTATTTATTCCATGCAACTCTACCATCAGTCTACTCCTTATGACACTACAATGGTGAAACCAGACCGGGAGTGAATCTGACCTCAATCAGGGACTCGGGCTGATAATGGCAGCGCCAGCACAGGTTCACTTGATAAAGTCCCACTGTGGTCTGGGATGCTGATGATGGGGAAGGTAGTGTGCATATGTGGGGTGTGTTTGGGGGAGGAGTTTGTGGGAACCCTGTACATACTGTCCAGTTTTGCTGGGAAACTAAAACTGTTCTAAAAATATACTGTTTAAAGTGTGCCTCTTCTACAAAAGGTTATTCTCAAACTCATCATTTATTACCTAAGTTTTTAGGATACTTCCCTACTGGCTGTGTTCCTGAGGTTACTGGGGTCTACTGCACCTGCCAGGTGGGGACAGCAGTAATGCTGCACTGCTTGCCACCCTGCCCACCAGCTCCATCCTTCCGCCACAGGTGCCACCAATGCACAAGTGCCAGCAGAGACCAGGGTCAGCTACCATCCCAAACCAGCAGCAAAACATCTACCAGCACATCACAGGCAATATCAGACATACTAACATCCATCACACGCTACAGCCAATGTGACTTCTTGTCATTAAAACTGAAAAAGATTTTGGTAACACAGCTTTTGAAAACACTCAGTCATAAACACTCATTAATCATAGGTCGTGATTTCTCTGTAAAAGTCATGACTATTGCAAAATTATTCTAAAATGAGAAACTTCACTTCAAATTCATTTCAGATGTGGTAAAAGTTTATAAATATTAACATTTCTTCCACATGAAGTTGATAAAAGATTAAGCATTTGGCCTTTGGTAGCTTTCCTAGTTTAGGACCAATGTACTGTTGGGATACTGGTGTATGGACAGGACAGCACTGCAGAGGGCACCATTTGCGGTGGAGGTCACTCAGCCTCCCACAAGCTATGCCAGGAAAGATGTTCAGCTCAGGCAGGCAGCTTCCCATGGCCAGCAGACAGCCCCCTCTCCCCACAGCATCCACCCCTCACAGGGAAAGATGCCCAGGACCTCAGGAGCCCGTGGTGCCGGGCTCACATTGCAGCTGGTCCCAGTCAGCTGACTCAGGACCCAGAGCCCAGCCAGGGCTCTGCTACAAGTTAGAACCACCAAGGGTGCTGTCTTCCTAAGTAGAATCTGTGGGTCCCACCTGGCTTAGTTAAAAACAACACACATGGGAGCTGGGGTGTAGCTCTCATGCCTAACATGTGCAAGGCCCTGGGCTCTGTTTTCAGCATCACTTAAAAAAAAAAAAAAAAACCTTCCCTAGTGGATTGTTTCTGATGCTACTGTCTTAAGAGGGACCCTTGCACAGGCCATACCACAGACAATGGCCCTCAGCAAACCCTGCTGGGTGGTCTCATCATCCTCAATAATAACTCCCATGAACATTCCCTGGTTCAGGTGACTCTCACAATGGCCCATAGTTCCCAGGCCAGGTCTTGCCCTCCCCACACAGAGGCCAACAGACTCATGGCTCTGACACAGAGGTCAACAGAGTCAACCACTAGCCAGGGCAGATGAGCAGCCTCCATGCTGTAAGGCACTGGCATCACCGGAATCCCACTGAAAGGCTTCTTTGTTCTTCTTGTCACTGCCTCTAATAACAATGTTTCACACTACAGGAGCTACCTTGCTATCAACAGTAAACACTCTCATCAGGCAGGGGCAGAATAGGGTGTACAGTTTGCTAAATACTACCTCCTCCTAGGAGTGCCTGGTTTCTAAAAGTGAGAAAGACAGCTATTAAAGTCCCCAGAAATAGATTACATTTTCTTGGGTGATTCAGAAGCAGTGTCTGCAACCCTGCAGCTGCTCCCTGAAACCGTGAGTAGTCATGGACCCCTGAAGTCCAAAGGTCAGGGGAGTTGATAAACAGTGGGATCTTGGCGTAAGCTGAGAAATGCTAGAAGCTAGAGAGAGAAAACTGAGATAGCAGAAGCTGCAGAGAAGGGATAGAAATCCTCTGATGCTGACAGCCGTCTCTGTGTGGTAATGGTGTATAGCACATCCAGGTGAGGTACGCTTTTGCTGATGAGCTGTCTGGACCTCAAAGACCCAGAGCCTTCGGGCCACTTCAGTATAAAGCATCAGTACAGAGTGATACACAGTACCCTGTGCTTGTCAATCCACTGAGACCAGGGCACAGTCCACTGGCGAATTCCATTCTCCACATTAAAGATGGGAGTGAGATAATCATGTGTTTGAATTGAAAACCTCTATTTACACAAAAACCTGCACACAGATGTTCAGAGCAGCTTTATTCATACTTGCCCAGATTTGGAAGCAACAAAGTTGTCGTTCAATAGGTGAATGGATAAACCAACTGTGCTACATCCAGACAATGGAGTATTAGTGCTAAAAAGCAAGGGTCCATCAAGCCATGAAAAGACCTGGAGGGACCTTAAATGCACATTACCAGCTACACGCAGGCTATGAGAAAAGGCTACATGCTGCATGGTTCCAACTGTACAACATTCTGGAAAGGACAAAACTGTGGAGACTGAGATCAGTGGCCAGTGGGGGTGAACAGAAGCTTGAAGGGTCCCCAGGGCACTAAAACAACTCTGCAAGACGCAGTTTGGGGGACCCTGGTGTCCCATGTTCATCAAGGCCCAAACAGTGTGTGCTGCCAACAGTAAACCCTAATGAGAATTCCAGACTTTGGGTGATAATGAGGTGTTCACATAGGCTCACGGGCCACAATGAGTGCACCCCTGAAGGGGTCCTGACAGTGGTGAGACCATCTGTATGGGTTGGGGGTACTGGAACTCCATACTTCTCACTCAATTTTGTTATGAACCAGAAACTGCTCTAAAGAAATAAATCTGTTTAACAGAGAAAGATGGTTTAAATGTGCTTTTTTTCTTTCTTTCTTTTTTT
The DNA here is from genome assembly GCA_004363535.1 of Dasyprocta punctata. Taxonomy (NCBI): domain Eukaryota; kingdom Metazoa; phylum Chordata; class Mammalia; order Rodentia; family Dasyproctidae; genus Dasyprocta; species Dasyprocta punctata. Next base: position 20,712 of record RJWM01004817.1, read on the forward strand.
TTAACCAACTGCCTATTCCTAGCAACTATTTACATACTTATGGAATTGGTGCCTTTCGTTTTGGCTTGGGATATATTTAACTCTGCTGAGAAGGGGGGTTTCCATAACCGGAAGCACAAATCCGCAGCTCCCAGACAGAAAGCAGTTATAACTTAACTGTGAGTACATTCCACTGTGGATGCAGATTCAGAGACTCAGCAGAAGCAGAACCAGGGCCACTCGCCGTGATAATGGGACTAGGGAACAGAGTGGGTGGAGGAAATTGGAAGCCAAAGAACAGAAAATAAGCAGGAAGTCTAAGCAGACAGATCTGGTGGGCAGTCATTCAATTATTTACTTTGAAGAAACGGCTATTTTCCCCAGTGCTATAGATATCTCTTGCTTAGGGTGTGAATGCGATTCCTGTCCATTAAAAGATGACTTCAAACCTGCCCACAAGCTTCCTGCCTTCCCACCCTGCATGGTTGTGAACAAGTCATTTCAAAACTTGTTCCCTGGCTGCCACTGAGCCACACTCCCATGGGTACTAGTAGGCAGTGATGCCCGACAAGGGGAGGCCATATGGTCACACTGCCACAGGTCCCAGGCTCCAGGGAGATGCCAAGTGGGGAGAAGAACCCTAGATCTCCATCTGTAGAAGACCACTGGGATGGCTCTCCTTGAATGCAGAACAATTACATCCATATCAGTTGAACTAAGCCCTGTCTCCATGTGAGCTAGCTAAGTTATTTCCTTTGCCCTTCAATTGGCTCTAAGCAACGCAAATAGGGCTAGCTGAGATACTGATGTGTAATCTTTGAAGCCAGCCAACAGTTTAGCGTCTCCCTGTAAACAGTTGAGCGCAGCGGGATGGCAGAGTTACACAGCTCCAGCAATGTCAACTGGGTTTGGGCCTCAAAATGTGAGGCTATGACTTCCCAGCGCACAAAAGTTTACATATCAGAAACTGAAGCAACAACCTCCTAAACATTTAAATGCTACCCCAATTGAGTTATACAGATTGGTCTTTCTGCATACCCTTCTCTCTTCATATTGCAGAGGTACTTTCTAGCCTCCTGGCTAGGCCTAGCTCACAGACTCACGTAACTCCACTATTCTCACAGTCATTCATCTTTAGCCACTCCCTTCTTCATGAGTTAATAAACTCAGGGTGAGGCCTTTGTTCTGTGAATCCTCCTGTGGATCAGACTCAGGACTCCTAGGCTGCCCATAATTATAATATGTCTTGGTGTCTTTATTCTCGCCATGGGTTGCACCGGAGGTGGTAGATTGGAATTAACTCGCCAGGATTCCAATCATGTTTCAGTGGGATTACAAATATAAACTTTCAGGACCGTGAGGAGGACGAAAAAGGAATTACAGTATTAGGATTACAATATCCATCCAAGGGGAGCTTGTGGCACCAGCCCCAGGCTGCCCTCAGTTGCCCCTGTGCAGCCTGTGGAAATGGATGAGGCCATGCCTCAATGCCTGCCCAGCAACTGAGCACTGAGTACCAGGCAGAAAAACACAGGAACACAAGAAGCCACATCTACCCTGTCATCTTTTCAATACATACATGGATACGCCAGATGGAGAGAATCACAATTAAAAACATTCCAGCTTCCTTAAAAAAGAAGTCCAACTAACTAAGAAAACAACTTTCAAATTAGTACTTTTGCTCATCCCTAAGGAGGAAAAAAAGCAGTCTGAGCTGTGACAGTGGGAAAGGAAGGGAGGGGAGACCTCACCTGTTCCAAGTCTTACATCCAGAGTCCACATAGTGAGCCAAATTCAAACCCAATACAGGAGAGGAAGAGGAGGTCCCACTTGTCCAGGCACCATGCAGCAACTCAAACCTAATACAGACCTAAAATTTGAGAAGAGTTCTGGACAGAGCCTTTCAACTGTTCTAGAACACTGCTTCAGCATGGTCTGAAACGTTTAAAATGTACTAGTGCAACTTTTTATATAAATTAGTTTTCTTTAAAAACCCAGAGAACTAGGCTGGCCAGCACCCAGACCGTCAGGAGTCTGGACCTGGGGCAGGGTGGGGTCCTTTGCAGGCAGCCCAGCAGCTACTGGATGCAGCAGCTCAGCAAGGCTTACTGACCACATGTACTCCCCAACTGTGGTAGCTGCAGGGTAGGAAAGTCACCACGCCTTAAAAAACCTATGGCAGTGCAGCAGGTTTCTAGGAATCCAAAAGCCCAAAGCCCAAAGGGGTAAGAGCAGCTGACAAGGCTCCAGGGTCCTGCAAGAGGAGGATGTGGGCCCAAGGGCAGCAGCTGATCATGCAAAGCTGTTGACGATGGGATGGAGCTGCCTGGCTCCTGGGTCTCAGAACTCCATGTTCTACAGCACGCAAAATCCAGATCACGTCCTGGGCTGGCATATGGAAATACCACTCCTGCCAGCTCCACCCACTCCCTGGATTAGTGAGGCAGGCAAGCAGAGCCACACAAACAGGATGCACTGGCTGCTTAAGTGTCCTGGTCACCTGTTCAGGGCTTGTTTGCCACCTAGAATGTAACAGAGTGTAGAATCCTGTAACTCTCACCAGGGCACTCAGAGCTGCTGGATGGGTGGCAAGGAGTCTGGGGTTGGGGCAGGAAGGGGGATGGTAACACATTCCTAAAAAGTCAAGGGTTTTTTTTTTTTTTTTCTATCTGATAACAGGAAGCAGCAGTAGAAGCATATAAGGACATTCCTAAACCCTTGCAAAACAACAACCTTCCATCTTGAAAAACCTCACTTTGGAGGAAGAACAGAACCATTAAAAAGCAGGGAACACGTTAGCCTGTTAAAGCGAACATGCCTTCATGTGCTTGTGAAATCCAAACCAAAGGCAAGTCCCCAGGGTCTGTGCCTGCTCCAAGCCAGGCCCTGTGAGCCACTAGTTCCACTCCAGCCCTATAGAGGGAAAAATACCCTGCAGGAGGTAGCACACTGTTGTGGGCACACCACAACCAGAACCAGGTGCTGGGCTCCAACGACTCTGCTGCACTGCTGCAAGCATCCTTAAAAGTTGCCCCCGGTCCCCTGCACAGGAAGGCTTGGGGTAATACTGGGTGCGGGAAGGCGAGTAGCTTGGGTGAAGCTCCACTTTTGTGCATTTATACTGAGATCAGATGTCCATGTGGTGGGACAGTTAAAGGTGCTGGTGAATACCTTAGTGGCTCAAGCATCCTAAGCTGGGATGCTTCTCATTTCTAAGAAATAGGCTACCAGAAACACTTGCTCAGTCAATTCCCAAGGAAGTAAGAATCAAACTACCAAAAGGTTCCTTCATGCCTTCAATATTCAAGGCAGCTACCTCCTCCACAGAGATCCAAGTTATGTCATCAAAGCAAAGGGGACCTAAACCCAGCTGGGTCTTCCCCAAACTCACAGACAGCAAGGGTGAAAACGCATGCACAAATACACACATACACCATGGTGCTACACCTGTGTTATAACATGCAAGCTCAATTCCTGAACTGAGCCCCTGACCCCACCCAGAGATACCATCACACAGCAGGTTCCTGTTCGCTCCTGTAACACATACAAATGGGTAGAACTGAGCCAATCCAACTTGTGGCCAGTGGGCTGCTTATCTTGTGTGTGTGTGTGCATGTGTGTGTTACAATTACTAGTATTAAGAAATAAATACGGCCTAAGACAATTTCTCTTCACTCAATTTGGCCCATCCAAGCCAAAAGGTTAAACTCCCATGGGCTAGATAATGTTTACTACATATCTGAATCCTTTGACTTAAAATATTGCTTTGTGAGCTGGGTATAGCGGTACACACCTGTAGTCCCAACTACTCGGGAGGCTGAAGTGGGAGGATCGCTTGAGTTCTATAGTTCTGGGCTGCAGTGCACTATGCCAATTAGGTGTTTGCACTAAGTTTGGCATCAATATGGTGACATCCTGGAAGTGGGGACCACCAGGTTGCCTAAGGAGGGGTGAACCGGCCCAAGTTGGAAACGGAGCAGGTCAAAATACTGCTATGTGTGACACAAAAATGTTATTGGCAATAGAGGAGGTATTTAAAAAAAAAAAAGAAGAAGAAGAAGAAGGCAGCACCCTTCAGGGTGGCTGAAAGGGCTGTGGAAGCCCTGAGACCATGTCAAAAGACAGATCAAGTGGGAAGACACAGCATGAAGGGCCCTACTTAATCCAGTTTAGAGTTCTTTTACTCAATCCTGGGGCCATCTATTTGAGCCAGCCTGTGTAGCATCCTAACTGGGGGTCTCTCCCTACCCTGCCCTTACCCACCGTCCCCAGGAGTTGGCCCTCCTCCCAGAAGGGTTTTCTGGGGGCTAACAATGAGACCACAGACTTCACTTAACTGCCAACCTTTCACCCAGTCTGATGGAATTAAAATTCCCCAGTGCCATTACACCACACAGCCACTGCAGGCAAAAATGCCCCCCTGGGTAACGTCACTAAAATTCTGGTGCTGTGTGCCCCTCTGCCATCAGTGTCAAAGAGGTTGTGTGCATTCCAGGGCTTGATCTCAGGTCAATTTTGCAAAGGTAAGATTCAACTCTAGAAAACAGGGCTGGCTGTTCCTGGAAAGGAATGCGGTTGCCACCACACGTCTTACTTGTTTTTAAATTACACTGGGTCTACAAATTCAGAAACAGCCTGGTCTGGCACCAGATTAGGAATTACAGTAAATACTTGGCCACATCTTTCCTTGTTGGTAACCATAGCCTCCAATGTGACCTAGCTTTTTAATGATGTGCAGACAAACCACTACTCCCGCCTGGATACCCAGCGAAAGCTAGTGACAGTCACTCTCCAACACGTATAAGAGCCTACAGGTTCACTTCCTGTAGGCTTTATTAATTCATGGTTCTTCCATGAGGAGCTGACTGCTCTGTCATTGCCCAAACCTGAGCAAAAACACCACACACATGTCCTTACAGATGTGCTTCTTTCACACTAAAGATGTTCCAACTCTAGGAATACCATTTAAAACCTACATTTTCGTCTCCCTAGTGTACCGCACCCTTGTTTTTCCTGGCAAAGTCCCTGAAGTTTAAAGTTCAGAAGAGAATTTTCTTTTGATTCCACCAGAATAAGGCAAAGTTGGCAGCACAGTTCTGTTCTTCCACACTTCCATGACATTCAAGTAGACATGACCGCAAACATTTTGCATTAGTGTATGTCTCCATATTTCCAGCCTGAAAATCTGACTTAAACCTCATTCTTAACTTGAATTCCTTCCACATGCACAACTTCCTCGGAAAACTCCTCCCGGGCTCCTCCTCCCACAGCCTCTGCAGGGGCCTGGACTGGGAGTTGATCTCTTCCACACTTCAGCCACAGCACATATTCCAAGGGCACCAAACCGGTTCCAGGGGCCTTGGGACTGAGTGCTGAGTTGCTTACAGCAGTTTCTCATTTCCCCTCCACCGCAATGGTCCCTCAAGTCTGCGCCCTCCCCAGGAGCAGTGGCTCGCTGGCGCACTTAAAACTTCTCCCCTCTGGTTTTTCAGTACAAAAACGGAGTCGCCAAGGGAACCCCCAGGTCAGTGTGCTGAGCCTAACAAAGCATAAGCTGCACACCGAGTTTACTGGAGACGCGTCTCAGGGCAGTGGGCGTCGCCCCTTCACCTGGAAGGCACTTCCTCTCCCCGGGATCCCACCTGGCCATTCACTTTCCCGGAGCTCCTCGCAAGCACTAACACACCAGGCGCTGAGTGCCTCGCGGCAGACACGGGTGGTACCGTCCGCCTTCACAGGGCGGAAACTGAGGCTCACCCATGGGCACACAGGGGTCAAGGAGCAGAGTGGGCCAGAACCCGGGACTGACGCTCTAGAATTCCGCCCCGTCTGTACGTCCCCGAGCGCCCGCCGCGCCCCCTCCGCCCCTCCCATCCCCCCGCACCCACCTCGTCGCCGAAGCGCACCAGCTTCTGGCCCGTGGGCCCGCGCAGGCCTGGGAAATGCGCAGGGTCCCCCGGGTCTCCCGAGTCCGGGGGTGCTGAGGCGCGCGGCCCCACCAAGCAGCGGTCGATGATCTCGTCCTGCTGGGAGGGCGGCAGCCGCGCCCACTCGGGCCCGTACTTCTCACGGATCTTCTCCTTGTCCTGCATGATCTTCCTGGCCATGGGGCTCAGAGATGAAAAGTAGGTGAAGCGCTTCCGCTCCCGCTCATCCAGCGGACGGTTAGCGCTCATGACCGCGGAGCGCGAGGCCGCGATCGCCGCCGCCATGGACGCCATGCCCAGCCCGCGAGAGCACCGCCCCCGCCCCGTCGGCGTACCCGTCCCCACCTCCGTACCCGCCTCCGTACCCGCCCCCGCCGCGTGCCCGGAGTCCCGCCCCATCCTTCTGCCAATCAACACGCGTCCCGCGCCCCCGACCCCGCCCTACAGCCTGGGTCAGGACCTCTGTCCCGCCCCGAGCCCGCCCCCACCCTTCACCGCCGGCCCGCGCCCCGCCCTCCTCCTCGGAGCACCGCCTCGAACCTCGCCCCCGTGCTGCCACCTAGGCCACGCCCCCTTCCTCCTCGGACCACGCCCCCCCACCGGCCCCTCCTCTCCATCGCGAAGTCCCGCCTCTCGGCCTTCCCTCCTTTCATCGAGGCCAGTTCTTGATCCCTGATGCTGGGCCGTTCGCCGCCCCTCTGCAGGCTCCTGCAGCCTGGCGAGTCCCTAAATCCGCGCGCAGCTGTCGGACAGGGCTGCTTCGCCGACTGCCCCGGGTGAGCGCCATGACGCCACGTGGTCAGGCTGACAAAGGAAACTTCTCTGCCCACATGCCTGGCAAGGCTGGCGCCCCGCCTCCCAGCCCCTCCGCGCTGCCCGGCAGGTGTTCCCCGAGGGGTCCGGGACGCTGACCCGCTCGGCCGGACACCGGGCTCCCGGGGAGGCAGGACTCGCCTCCAAGGACAGTGAGTCGCCTCTCTGAAAGGCTGAAGGAGTCCAGGACGCCTAGGCGCTTCCTTCCGCGGGTGCGCGAGGCCCTGAGCTCCCGAACGCTTGCATTTCAAAGCAAGCGGCAGATGTTCACTAGGTCTCAGGAATACAGCTTTACCCGTCTCGTTATTAAACAGGGATTAGAGGACAGAAGGCCGATTCAGGTCAGTGTGCTGAGCCTAACAGCGTCAGCTTAAATGGAGAATAACGATACCAAAAAATAAAACTTCCAAAAATGGCAAGGCTGATTCTGGAATCTCAGAAATCACAAGAACTTGAGCAGCTCGATCTTTGCAAAGTGGACAGATGGAAAGTTTTCATAGGCAGAGGAGAGACTGCCAGATAGGGGGGTCAGACTTGGGAAATGTCTTTCTTACAGGTCACAATATTAAAATTACACCAAAGGCAGCATTTAACAAGGCTGGGACGTGTCTCAGGTGAGAAGTAAGCATCCACTCCAAAATTTTCCTGTCATCTATTGCTTCAGGTCTTTGCCTCTGAAATAACACTTGCATAATTCCGAACACAAAATAATTGGCAAGGCCCTGTTCTAAACATGAGAGGCTTTAATGTCTTCCCAGCCAGAATCTCAAAAATGTTTTTGGAATGTCAACAGGCTCTACAAGGAAAGATATTGCCCTCAAGGACGTTATCAGCATGACCTGTTGAAGCAATGGGAAGTAGCTGCTGTTGTCCATCTAACACCCCTGAGCTGTACAGGATGTGCAGGCTTATTTATGAAGCTGACAGCTTGGGAGGTCGAGTTTGGGGTATTATTCTTCCCTATTTAAATGAATGGTAGGTAGTCTCAGTACACTTATATGACCTGCAGGAATCCCCCATCCCTGTTTAATAGCATGGGTGATGCATAAAGATGTATTCCTGAGATTTGATGGACATCTGGGATCTTGCTCTGAAATTGACATAGGATTCTTTGGCATTGAAAAGTTGACCTGCTGATTTCGAAGCAGTTGCAAAAATAAATGTTGCTTCCCAAAAGAACATAGTCCCATTAAATGTTTTGGAGAAAATATAATTTACTACCAAAGAAGTTTTCAAAATAATATGTTTGACACATTAGTCAAAGTATGAAGTCTATGGGACAGATGATAAAGTGTAACTGAAAGGAACATTGTTCCAGATTATAAGAAGAAACTCGGCACGTAACAGCTGTGACAGAGGCCTTGGCTGAAATTAGAAGCATTTTATGTATGTCGGTCTGTGTCTGCATATACTGATGGTGGGGGTAACCAAACTTTTAAATATGTAATAAGGGGCAGTGGTCTGAATATCTGTGACCCCCTCAACCCAAACTCATATGTTAACTCCTAACCCTCAAGGTCATGATGTCAGGAGGGGGAGTCTTTTTGAAGGTGATTAAGCATAAGGGCATGCCAGGGATTTAACTATTGCCATTGCCTAAGTGCCTGCCTACCAGGCGCTAGGTTGTGAGTTCGATCCCTGGTACTAAAAAAATAAACATAAGGGCAAAGCCATGATGAATGGTTAGCACCCTTATAAAAGAGACCTAGGGAAGTCCCTTGTCCCTTCCACCATCTGAGGACACAGTGAGATGGCACTCCCTATGAACAAGGAAACAGGCCCTCACCTGACACCAGATCTGCTGGTGCTTTGACCTGGGACTTTCAGCCTCCAGAGCCGTGAAGAACAAATCTTTGTCATTTCTAAGCACTCAGTTTATGTTTTGTTACTACAGTGCAAACAGACTAAGACATAAGGTAAAATACTGGGGCAGCTCGCTGCTTAACGTCTGTCTCATCTGCTCCACCTGCTACAGCGCCAGAGTTGGAGGCTCACAGAACAGGCAGGAGTCTCTGGATGTTCTAGAGACTGCTGACCCAAGATCAGGTGCTAGCATGGTCAAGTTTTGCCGAGGTTCCGCTGAGGGAACTCTCCTGGGTTGCACATTGCTGACTCTCATATCCACTAATGGTAGGAAAAAAAAGGAAGAAGCAAACCCTCCCCTGATTCAGAAGGGCACTGATCTTGCTTGTGAGAACTTCATCCTAATCTCATCCCTGAGGCCTCACCTAATACTTTCAGATTGGGGTGTATGGGTTGAACATCTCAACTTTGGGGGACACAAAAATCCCCTTTATAACTGCATCTTCTTTAGCCAACGTCTTACTTACTTTTCTCATTGCTGAGACAAGTTAAAGGAGGAAAAGTTTATTTCAGCTCACAGTTTGTAAAGGTTTCAGTCCATAGTCAGCTGTTTCCTAGGCACAGTGACATGGCAGAGGGGGATTACAAAGGAGAAACAGTTTATGACCAGGTGGGCAGAAGGCAGCAGCAAAGCAAGCATCCCTTTTCCTTTTATCCCACACAGACTACAAGCTTTTTTGATGATGCCATTCACACCTGGCATGGGCTTTCCCATTATCCACACCAGAACTATGCTAATTCCAATCAGAGAACTAATTTAGTTACCACACATCCTTAATTGCAGTATCACACACCCTAAATCCAGCCAGTTCCCAAAAACCCCACCTATGAGCACATGAGGCTTTGGGGGGGACATGTAAACACAAGCCATAACAGGCAAAATTTGGATGGATGTACCCACCTTGCACTTTTCTTGAAGAAAAACAAAAGGCCACCAACTCTGTTCACGGAATAAGGAGACAGGCAAGTCATCCTTGGCTCCCTAAAATGGTTGCACATCAGTGGTTTACAGAGGTATTTGCTGCTTTATGTGAAGTGCCATGGGAATAGAACAGAGAACAGAGTCAATGCAGTGGATCTCCTGGTGGTGACAGTCAGTATCCACTAGCTTTTCATAGCTGGGGCTGCTTTCTGTGTGGTCTGGCTAAGTAACCATAGCTTTTCATAGGTGTCATTACTTCTTAACATGCTCTTCCTAGATGTTAGGGAGACATGGCAGGAATGCTTTACCTAGGAATTGAACACCTCTGGAGCTCTTTCTTTACAAGTGACATTTCTTTTTTTTTTTTAATTTTTTATTTTTTATTTTAAAGATAGTAAAATCCAACAAAACATAACAGAACAAAGTCAATCAAAACAAAGCAGTGGAACTGGTACAGAACTTCTAAGAAAGATACTATGAAAACAATAGCCACTATGGTATATCTTATTTTCAGAATAGTTGACCTTTCCAACAGGTATAGTAAAATCAAACCAAACCAAAACAAAACAAAACCCAAAAAACAAACAAACAAAAAACAACACAATAAAACCAGTAAAAACAGAGTATAAAATAAGGCCAAAAAATTAATCAGAATAAAGCAAAACAACGAGAACAATATTGGGCCTTACAGACAAGACAGAAGAGAGTCCCCCATTTTTGCTACATTGCGTACTGTCATCTTCCAAAGAGATGCTCAGGCTGCCAGCCCCAGGCCAGCAAAATAAACAAAACAATACTAGCCTTTGGTTGTTTTATGTACCTTAGTTGCTATCAATGTAGCCAGACCTCCGAACAATCAGGTTGCTTGGGTGGCGGGGGGCTTTGTCCTTGATTCTTAGCCTGCACGCTGGTAGGCATACGGGGGGCAGGGGGCACGTTTCTCTTCCTGGGGTCCACGCCGGTCGCTCAGGCCCCCGGAAGGCTGTCTTACTTGTGTCCTGGTTGGAGGTGCTCAGGCCTTGCAAGTGACATTTCAATTGTTGCTCTCAGGTGTTCTGGAGTCCCCACCAGGATCAAGCCTACACTACAGGAGAACTTTGTCTTGTTTCTTGTTGAGAATAACAATGTTTGATTTCAAATAAGGGCTCAGTGGTACTTGATAAATGAATCATGAATAAATGAATGCTTGGAATGCTTCTCTTAACAGAGAAGGGAACAAATAAGGCATCAAGGGGCTTTTCAGAGGTAGCTGGATCTAAAGTGTGTGACCCCAGATCGAGGGTGTGTAATTACTAAATTAGTCCACTGATTGGTTTGGCATAGTTCTGGCTGTGGATAATAGGAAGGCCCTCCCTGGATGTGAGTGCTACCTTCCCTGAGGCGTGTAGCCTGGGTAGACTATAAGGGACAGAAGAAAACTGTTGTCATTGCGTACTGCTTCTTCGCTACTTTGTAGTTCTGCCTGCCTTGCCACGGACTGTTTCTCCTCTGCAGTGTCCCTCTCCATGCTACCCTGCCTAATAGCCAGACAACTGTGAACTGAAACCTCTACAAACTATGAGGTACAATAAACCTTTCTTTAACTCTGGGTTCTGGGTATTTTGTCTCAGCCACAAGAAAAGCAACCAAGACAATCATTTACTCTCCTCCAAGAGTGCCTACATCACTCATTTCCCTCTCCCATAAAAAATCCATAAGTTTTTTGTTGTGGTGGTGGTTTTTGTTTTGTTTTGTTTTGTTTTTTGTTTTTTGATACTGCAGGCTGAACCCAGGCCTTCACAATAGGCTATATCCTGACCTGTTGTGTGTGTGTGTGTGTGTGTGTGTGTGTGTGTATGTGTGTGTGTTTTAGATTCTTGCTAAGTTGCTAAATTGCCCAGGAACTTCTGATCATCCTGCCTCAGCCATGAGCTCCTAAATCTCACTGGTTTCCAGTATCACTTTTCACCTTTGGATGTCTTGTCGTGGAATACCTTTCTTCCTGCTCATCTGTGGCAGCAAGATCAATGATCAGACCTTCAGGGGTGGGAAGGCCATCCCCTCTCCTCTATTATAGGGACCAATGGTCCTCACATGAGCTTTGGTTTTGCATCAGTCAGACATTTTTACATTAGTTAGATGTTGTGTCTATGTTTTATTGAGAACCTTGGCTATCAAAGAATTTAGTAACATTTGATTCCTCTTTCCCTTTAGGTTGGCTGAAAGAGACCATTCAGGACTAAGAACAAGAAGATACAGATAATAGTGTAGCTCCAGGTGGCCAGAGCCAAGCTTCTCATACTTGTGCATGGCACAGTGTCCATGTTAGAACAGAGTTCTGGGTCCACCTGAGAGTCTCTGACATGGTAGGTCTCCAATAAGTACAAGAACTTGCATTTGCATTAAGTTCCCAGATGCTGTTGGTCTACTGATCCAGGAATCACACTTTGAGAACCAGACTTGTGAATGCACAGCCTTACTCTCTGTCACATGACTCTTGGAGAATCCCCCAGACCTGAGCCATGAGCAGTCCACAAGAACAGACAAGAGGCCTGAAAAGAACATTTGCCCTCCACTGCCTTGTCAGGAATTAGAACGATCTGGGGGACCACTATAAGTGCAAGTACATATAAGAACACTCAGAGGGCTCCATAGCCTCTAAGTCCCAAGCCCTCAAGTCTGTTCTGTGTACTGCACCACTGAATCATCCACTGGTGTCACATCCCTTCATGGTTCAGGAGCCAGCATAATTCTGCAAAGAATGAAGCAGATCCTCTCATCCTCCCTGCTGCTGAGGTCCAGGGTGCCCATCCTCCAACCTGCTTTGCAGAGCCTTCTGGGCTCCCTCACTGGCTCCTCCCTTTTGTGCTGCATGGGCACTCCTCTCTCTACTTTGCCAGTGATATCAAATACTTCATTCACTCTAGAAAGTTCCACTTCAGATGCAGGGCCACATTGTGCACCCTATGTGTGGAGGCAGAAGTCTGGGGTTTGCTCACATCCTGGCTCTGCCATTTCCAGCCATGTGACATTACACAAGGTCTGCTGTCGTATTCTGGGTTCCCTGGACAGCAAAGCTGGGGTAAAAGTATGGATGTGGGCAATTGATTGGTCACTGATGCTCCTTGACTTACTGTAGGGTCATGTCCTAGTAAACTCATTATTAGTGTAAAATATATGAAGTAGAAAATGCATTCAACACATCTGATGTACTATATATCCTAGCTTATCCCACTGCACACTCTCAGAATTGTAGTGATTGGAGCTATGGGTGCCTCTGTTGCCCAGCATAGCAAGAGGACCGTACCATGTATCACTAGCCCAGGAAAAGACTAGAACTTAAATTCCAAGTTTACTTTTTACAGGTTGTGTATTGGTTTCAAACCACCATAGCAGAGAAAATCGTAAGTCCACTGTAAGTCAGACAGTCTTATTTGTTATTGAGCCAGGTACCACTATGGACAACTGGGGTCCTGTCCTGCAGGGACTCTGTGGAGACTGTGATGCCAGCACCTCAGAACTGTCCTCCCACAAAGCAGAGGCTGGGACCTTTGTCCATGGACTCAGCTCCCACTCTGTGTTAAGGGCACTCTGGGGGCTTCTTTGTGAGGCATCAGGCTGGTAAGACACAGAGGTCTTAAAGAAAAGCACTGAAACAATGAAATGGGGACACTGGAGTAGGTGCTGCGATCGTGTACCTGTCTCCACAGAGATGACCAATGGGAGAAAGCTTCTCCCAACACTTTCCTAAGCCTCAGTTTCTTCATCTTGGAAAGGAAGGAATGACTACACTAATATCCTAGCAGTGTGTCAGATAACAGCAAGAGCTGGCACATTGGCAGTCCCTTCCCCAGCACATACCAGTAACTGCAGCTCTGACCTGTCCTCTTCACATGGATGTGTGTTGTGTTTGTCTTCTTTACCAGTGGGTCAAGCCCTTGGCATTTACCCATTGCTATTTCAGGTCCTGTAACAGTTGAAGACAAGCCAGGATCCTTTCTTTCTTTGTTGCCCCACCCTTACTCCCTGGCCAAGTGCTTACCACACAGCGAGTGCCAAGGAGACTCTGGGTCAAACTGTGCAGTGAGTTTCCTGTCCCTTGGCAGGACCACACTCCTCCATGCAGCCTTGGGGATAAGACAGGGACCATAAGACAGCACTCAGTGCTAGTGACCAGCTCCTGCATTTTGTGAGCCATTGCTGAGCAAAATGGTAGGCTTCTAGGTGTGGAGGCAAACAGATGACCACAGGGGAAGACAGCCTTGGTGGGCACTCCTTGCTGCTGCTTTGGTAGTGTCTTAGTTACTTTCCCTCGTTGCCAAGACAAAATACCTGACGCCCAAAATTAGGGAAGGAAAGGTTTATTTCTTACAGTTTCTCTGGAGTTTCAGCCCATGCTTAGTTGGCTCCAAAGCAGCATGGCGTGGCAAGGCTGCCATTCATGGCAGCCACAACTGTAAGCCGCACTGGCAAGAGAGCAGAGAGGGCAGAGACGGCGGGCCAAAGCGAGCAAGAGGAAGACCCGCCTCATTTACACTGTATGTCGGCTCCACCCCTGGGCGGGTGCAGCACTCACATCATCAATCCCAGCGCTAGACAAAAAACTAATAACAAGTGCTAGACTCAGCCCCATCAAAAGTATATGAGGACTTGGGAGGACATAGTATATCACCCAATACAGGTAGGTATACAGTATACAGTATTTTATATTACATCTGTTCCTCTAATGAGTCCTGATACAGATGGCGACTGAGCTACATGTGGCACTAGGGAAGCTGCTCCTGCCCCCACAACTCCTGCAGTCTCAGCCTTGGGTTAGGGAGGGTGCAGACAGTGGAAGCTCTTTTCTCTCAGGCTCCCTCCCTGTCTCACTGTTCCTTCTGTTTCTATACCCTTCCCAAGACTCTGTCTGAGCATTTTCTCCCTACTCGACCTCAGCTCAGAAAGTTCTAGCTACCTGGCAAATTTCTACTCATCTTCCAAAGCCCCACACTCCCACCTCCTCTGTGTAGCTGCATCCCTGTCACCTATCTGAGGTTGAACTATCGAGTCCTTATGGTTCTTTCACTGTGCTTCTTATGTTGTCTTGCATGGCCATCACTTTGCATTATGATTTATGTCTTCTTGCTGAATCAAGTTCAAGACACAGCAATACAGAAGAAAGTGAAAAGAGAGACGTAACAAAAAGTAGATGAGGGGGCTGGGAATTTAGCTCAGCAGCACAAGCTCCTGCCTGGCAAGCATGAGGCTGTGAGTTCAATTCCTGGTACAAAAAAAAAAAAGCAGATGGGAAGGAGTGGCTATCAGGTCTGGCCAGGTCATGGGCAGGGCAAGAGAAAGGGGTCAAGTCAAGGCTGAGGAGGTGTCTGTACAACTCCAGAGCTGGGAGTGAACTGCAGACACAGCAGGTGGGAGGGCAACTAGAACACTTGGTGTCTCCCAGGTCTGCCTGGTGGTACAGGGAAACTTCAGGATCTCCTGAGACTGGCAGCACACTTTCCTAACTCATCTCCTCTTCTACTGATTGCATCTCCAAGACTCCTGGTAAACCCATCTAAAACTTTTACAGGATACTCCTCCATGGTCTAATTCTGTGAGCTCATAGGTGCTGGTTAATGAGAGGAGGAGGAGATGACTGCTGAGGCAGCCCCTCCTTGATAGCTACCCATCAAGAACATCCTCCTCAAATCCTTTGCTTTGCTCAGGCTTCTGGGAAGATGGTGGATCAGTAAGCAGCAGAGTAAACAGCCTCTCTGAGAGATACAGTTCAGATGCTGGAATATAGCATCATGGGGAAGACAAGAAGGAAGGAAGTGTGTCCCCTGGAACCAGGAAGAATCTGAAGCTAGAATTGAAAACCACAGATAGAGTAAAAAGCAAAACTTAAATGAAGAAGAAAGCAGTAGCTGGCAGCACCTTTGCCCTGAGCTGGACCCACTGTGCGAGAGGAGCTGTTGGAACCTGTGGACACACAATCAAGGTGACGTAGTGGAAGCAACCCTTGAGGCCTCTGCAGAGATAGGCAGTATTGGAAGGGTGTGGCAGTGGATGGGAGCAGCAGACCTGGAAGACTGAACTGGCTGGCAGTGAGTGCAGAGGACTCAGTCCTCCTATGGGAGACAGCAATTGGCCAGGAACCATTTTGGAGTCGGGCCCAATAAGCCTGGAACTAGAACTGCTTCCAGCTTCCTCCAGCAGCTTCTAGCTGGGCACAGACCCGTGGAAATTGCTCAGACTGAGCCCTGCCCCTATGTGCATTCTAGGGGCCATCTCAGGGGTTCCCTGCAGGCAGCCAGCCCCACCCCTGTGCACACTCCAGGGATGGTAGTGGAGGATCCCCGCCTGTGACCAGCCCAGGTCTGCAGGTGGCAGCTAGCCCTGTCCCCACATGCACTTCACCAGCCATCTGGGAGCCAACACACGCTGGGAAAAGCAGCAGACAGCCCCAGCACACCCAATGGCCACAATCAGATATCTGTAGCCAGCACTGGCTAGAAGAACCAAACAGTCTCACTTCAGAGAAATTGTAGCCAGTGTGGGAAGTGCCTGGGACTACAGTACCCACTTGCCCAGAAGAACCCAGGAATATGTCAAGACAAAGAAGCAAAAGGCAGTCTCTGGCCACCAATCCAAGCAGAGCAAGTCCAGGAGATGCAAACATGGAAGAGATCAGGAGTCACACACCTGAAGTTTTTGAAGTGATGGCAACTGAAGTAAAGAAACAACTTCATGAAGCTATAAAAGAAATTAGAACAGAAATACTAACTCAGGTAAAAGAAGAAATGAGAAACATAATAAAAGAATTGCTAGGCATCTCTAAAGAAGACATAGATTAAAAAATGGAGGAACATAGGAAAATGAAGGAAACCTTGAATGAACAATACAAAAAAGATTTAGAATACATGAAACAGATTCAAAGAGATATCCAGGAAATTAAAAACCCCATTGACAGCTAGTAAAAGCACTTGAAAGAAACTAAAGATAGACTTTCAAACCTTGAAGACAGGTTTGCAGCTTGTGACTGCAAAAGGAAAGATCTCAAAAATAACAAGGAACCTGGAAGTAACAATTCAATGGCAGCAAGACAACCCAAAGAAACATAACTTAAGAATAATAGGTGTGAGTGAAAAATCAGGGGTCAACACAAATGACTTTAAAAGTCTATTTACAGAAATAATATCAGAAAACTTCCCAAGCATGGGAAAACGAAGTGACATTCAGATAAGTGAAGCATATAGAACTCCAGCTAGCCATAACCAAAATAAATCTACACCCAGATAAATAATAATCAAGATCCCAGAAATTCAACACAAGAACAGAATATTAAAAGCTAAAGAGAAAAGAAACATCACCTATAAAGGAAATCCATTGGAATCACAACAGATTTCTCAACACAAATCATCAAGTCAAGAAGAGCTTGGAGTAAAGTATTTCAAGAAAACAACTTCCAATCCAGATTCATATACCCTGAAAAACTGTCTTTCAAAATTAACAGAGAAACAAGATACTTCTATGACAAAGAACAACTGAAGGAATTCATGACCACCAAACCAACCCTACAAAGAATACTGAAGGACATTCTAGAGAGGGATAAAAAAAGACCACAGCTCCAGAAATAGTGGCAGAGGGGTTTCACTGAGTGCGACAGACAATTGAATGGAGAGGAAAAGTAGGCAGCCAATGGTAGGAAAACAGCATGGCAGAGATGAGGCAGTGCATGTTGGCCATAACCATTAATGCAGATGGCCTCAATTCACCAATAAAATTCACAGGCAAGTGGATCAGGAGATAGGATCCATCAACATGCTTTATACAAGAAACACATTAAACTCGAAAGGGGGTTCATAGACTGAAAGTCAAAGGAGAGAGAACAATGCTCTATGTGACAGGGGACCAAAAGAAGTGGGGGTAGCTTGCCCATTAGCTGTAGAGTGGACAAGAAAGACATGACATTTTTATACAATGGAAAGCTACTCAGCTATAAAGAAAGATAACCTGGAGGCTCTTGTAGGTAAATGGTTACAACTTAAGATCATGCTCATGGATGAAATGATTTAGAGTCACAGAGTCATATTGTCTCCCTGGTATAAAAAACTAAAGGAGTTAATAGGATTCAAAATACACAATACATATTGTGAAAGTGAAAGGAGAGGAAGTGTCTAAAAAGGAAAGGCAGTGGCCATTGTTAACCTATTATCATGATTTGAATCTGTATTGTTTTCATTGTTCTGTTTAGTTTGGTTTTATTGTTTCAATTTGTCTAATTTTGTTATATTTAATGGCATGGACAGCTATTTCAAAGATAACAAAATACATTATGGTAGCCATTATTGATTTCCTATTACTTTGTTTTGAAGCCCTGTATTGCTTTGCTTTGTTTTGAGTGATTTTATTCTATTTTGATTTGTTTGATTGTATTATGTCTGATGGTATAGGTAACTACTTAGAAGATAACAAGAGGCATTATGGTAACCACTGTTGCTTTACTATTGTTTTGAAGTCCTGTATTGCTTCCATTTTTTTGGTTTTATTGGTTTTATTCTGTACTATTCTGTTTGATTTTATTATGCCTGATGGTATGGGCAGTTATTTTGAAGATAACAAGAGGTATTATGGTAACCATTATTGATTTCCTTTTATCTTTTTTTGAAGTCATGTACCATCTTCATTGTTTTGTTTTGGTTGATTCTGTTCTGTTTTACTGTTTGCTTTTATTCTCTTCAAAATTAAAAAAAAATCCTTTGCTTTGCTGTAAACCACAACCAGGTGGTTTGGAACCGTGAGGCTGCTGCCTCAGAGAAGTTTCCTCTCTGACTGTCCTATCTCAGTCCCACTTATTGCTAGAATTATCATCATTCCGAAATTACAGACCAGTTTTAAATTATGCACCAAATGCTAAAGACATAGTTTTGTTTTTTTAAAGAGAAAAAAACCCAACAAAAACAAAGATACAGGATTTGAAAAATAAAATAATAGGAAATTGATAATGGTTAATATATTCCATACTGTTACCTTCAAAGTAGTTGCTCAGATTAAAGATCACTTTTTAAAAAAGTTTTAAAGGCTGAAACACTGACTCTAGGCCAGAATCCCTTTCAAGATCTTGGCCCTGCAAGTAGCATTTACCTAAAATAATTCGAAGATTTAAAGAAAATGCACTGAACTATTTCCTCCAAACTACTGCTAAAAAGAGCTACTTACTCTCCTTAGGTAAACTTTTGTGCATTCATTTTTATACATTAATTTTAGAAATTATAAAACATCTGATTCAGGATATAAATGAGCTTTTTCCATTTTTAATCTCAATTTTATCACTTAATTTTTAAAAATAAGACTATATTGATTCTAAATATAGTAAATGTACTGAAAAGTTTGAAAAATAGAGAAAACACATATATAAAATGTATATATGGTATATACTTCTGGTATTTTTTCCACATATATATGTAATAATAAAACAAATTTATATAATACGCATGTGTCTCCATACACACATATATAATAATAAATTGTATATAATAGTTATCCTTGCCAGGTGTGATGGCACACACCTGTACTTTCAGCTTTTTGGGAGGCTGAGGCAGAAAGATAACAAATTTGAGACTAGTGTGGGAAATCTAGTAACTTAGTGAGAACCTGGCTCAAAATAACAAACAGACTGGGCATGTAGCTCAGCTCAGAGGCCCTGGGTTCATTCCCCAGTACTGTCAAAAAAAAAAAAAACACCAAAAAGTTACTCTGTGCCTTTTCCCCTCCCTCAGCAGTACTAGAAACATTTTTCTCATTTCTTAAATATCCTGAAACATAATTTTAATAGCTGTTATGGCTTGTATCTAGATATCTCCATAAAGCCTCATACAATCATAAGTAGGGTTTTTCCAAGATGGCTGGATCGAGGGTGTGTGACTGTAGATTAAGCATGTGCAAATATGAATTAAGGACATTACAACTAAATTAGTTCACTGATTGATTTAGCATTGTTCTGAGTGTGGCCAATGGGAAGTCTCATCCTGGGTTGGGTGGCACCACCCAAAAGGTCTGTAGCCTGGGTGGGATAAAAGAGAAAGGCAGGCTTGCTGCTGTTGCTTGCTGCTGCCTCCTTCCTGCTCTGCCATGACTGTTTCTCCTCTGGAATGCCCCTCTGCCATGTCACCCTGCTTTGGAGCTAGCAGATTATTATGGACTGAAACCTCTACAGACTGTGAGATGAAATAAAGCTTTTTCTCCATTAACTCGTGGGTGTTGGGTAATGTGTCTCAGCAATGAGAAAAGTAAGTAAGACAACAGACACAACAGTCTAAAATAAGAAAATTTACAGTTTATTTAAGCAAATGTAAATTTGGGGGCTTTTATATGCCAGAAGAAAGATCCTTAGGAAAACCTCCTTTTCCTAGTACTACCTCCACCCTGCTAGCCAGTTCCTTGCCATGTGACTTGTCTCCTTGGCCAGTCTAAGCTGAGAACTTCCCTGAGAAGCCCAAACTGTGACTGCAGGGCAGATGTCTCTGGGCAGCAGGGACTGAAAGAGATAGAGAACCACTGAAAAAAATGTAATTTAAAGGGCGGGGGACACCTGCTAGGCTACAGGGAGAACAGGGACAGGTCTGTGTCCTTGTAGGAAACCCTCTTCTCTGCCTATGCTAATGTGAATGAATTTCTCTCTCTTGCCATCCAAAGGGCAAGACATTTCTAACGATTTTGACCCATATGGCAAGTATTTCTACACTGTAAGAAAGGTTGCATCCCACTGCAAGTTTCTCAAGGTCTTGTGCAGAGGATCTTTTGTGGATGTGGCTCTTGATGGAGCAAGAGTCACTGTTTAACACTGTCTGCCAAAGGGAAAGACACAGGCACATCCATTTGCAAGGCAGCCGCAGGGATTAACTTGCATTTACAGAGTAGATGGAGCTGGCATGTGTGGGCATAGGGCCAGAAGACATATGGCATTTTCATTTGGGTAATTTTCCTGACTAATGTGAAACAGAACTGTTATATCAACTGCACTGATCTACACTCATTGAAAAAGGGTGGTGGATCTAAGGGTGTATTGCCATTAATGAGATATATTTTAGCCACTAAATGTCAAATCCTTACTTCCTGGTAAACACACTTCCTAGAAAAGGAAGAGCCACATAGGCCCCAAAAAAGGATCCATAGCCACACTCCACCGTGCAGAAGCTATCCCTGCATCCTCGTGCTCAGAGCTTCCATAATTTTCTCCACTGGTGTTTTTTCAACTGTTGCTTCTGATGACTTCAGCCAGATGTCTCTTTGCTAGCAGGCACTGGACTCCATGTCAAGGCAGAAGTGAATCAAGTCTGGCTGGACCAGGCTGTCTCCCTCATGTAGTTTTGAAAGCAGAAGTTTCTAAACAGCTCTTGGTTACTGTCTTACTTTTTGCTTGTTGCGGAGACAAAATACCTGACACCCCAAATTAGGGAAGGAAAGGTTTATTCTAACAGTTTCTCGGGAGTTTCAGTCCATACTTACCTGGCTCCAAGTCGGCGTGGCGGGGCTGCCCTTCATGGCGGCTGCAAGCAGCAAGGTGCGCTGGCGAGAGAGAAGCGGAAGCGAGCAAGAGGAAGACCCGCCTCATTTACACTGTATGTTGGCTCCACCCCTGGGCAGGTACAGCACTCACATTGCCAATCCCCGTGCCAGACTCAGCCCCATCAAAAGTATATTAAGATTTGGGGGTACATAGTATATCACCCAATACAGTTACTCAGGGTTCTGCCAAGTGACACCCGGCAAAAATCACCCATCTTACAAACAGGGAATCTCTCTATTGCCCAGTGTTAGTGAGCTGAAAGAAACCTTTTATTCCCAGGGCTTAAAATGGAGTGACTTAGCAAAGTAAAAGCAAGCTCAGACCTAAAGCATGTCAGGGAGGGACTGACTTGGAGCCAAGACTAAGCAGTTCCCCTGGGCTCAGCTGTCCCATCAGTCCTTCAGAGGACTTCAGGAGGTCCTACTCTACCACACCTATAATTTTCACTGGAGGCACCTGTGGGTACAGACCAGGCTCTTGATTTGGACAGCCTGGGGCAAGATCCCCAGCTCCATCATCTGCTGGCTACTTGGTTTAAGGGATGTTTCTTGCATTTCCTATACTTTTCCTTGGGCATTGTTCTAGTTCCCATTCTAGGCATCTTCTAGGAGGATTAAGCAAGAAACACGATTATGTACTTAGCAGAAAGTAACTGTCCAACACCTTGCACTGTTACTTTTTTCCCATCTGCTTTCTTAAAGCATCTATGACTTGCATTTTGTTCCAGCACTGACTCAGGGCTAGGCCCAGGAGGGGTCTCAGCAGACATTGTTGGTGGACAGAAGTCAGAGTGAGCTAGACACAGGGAGGCTTATGTGGTGAGAACTCACATTTCATCTTCCTGCTCAGATAAGACCTTATAACTGCAGGAAGAGTTTCATAGCATGAGTGCTTTCTCATCTGTGACATACATAGACCACACATCCTTGTCTACCGTGTGGCATTGGGTGAACTTTCTGCCACAATTTTCAATGTGTTTACCCCCAGGACAAAAAGTGGACTATCCCCATTTATAATTAAGATGAAATGGAGAGCTACTTCACTGCAGATGTGGTTGTAGAGGGCCTGTTTCCTAATGACAAAGTTGCTATAGTTGCCACAAGCACAGAAGACAGCAGAGAAATAAATGTATGCAGTGAACACACATGTGAGATGCATGGGCCAGCGGATCTCAGAACTCAGGATTAGGTCACTCGGAGGTTGTAAGTCTTCCAAGATGGGAAGAGTATGTTGTGACATCTCCCTAAAGCCAGTGAGAGTGGCACCTTGGTTTCTGTGTAATAAACTGAAGGTGGTGGTGAGAAAATGTGTGCATGAGTATCTAAGGAGTGAGCAGGCAGAGAGCAGCCTTCCACCGACTCACACAAGGGAGCAGTTGTGCGAGTCTGGGGTGTGTGTAGGGGTCCAGAGTTAAGGCAATGAATGAGTCAGAGCCACTTTGCTTTCCCCTGACATCAAGGATGGAGGGGCTGTTAACAGGCACCCAAGAGCAGAAAAAGGTCTTACAGCCTGCCCTGAGAGTGTTTCTTAGTTCTACTTCTCCCTTCCTGGAAGGAGGAAAAAGCAACATTTCATTGTTTAATTATTTTAGCCTTTATGCCAAATATGGCCTGGTTTGATGAAATCAAGAGATAGGAACTATGTTATCCACCAGCCAGTTTCTCTGTAGCTGGTCTCTAACCATTTACACATGGGAGCCAAAATGCAGAGGCCCTTTGAGGAAAGTCCTGCTAATGTAAATGCCTTTGTGGTTACATCAAATGCATAAAAGAAGAGACTTTTAAATTGGCTCTGATTTTTCTGAGTTTTACCAAATTAGCTCATCAGAGAAAATTTGAGTTTTTAATTGCTTCACTATACAACAGATCAAAATTTCAAAGCTGGAAAAAACATCATTTTCCAACACAGTCAGGTCAGAGAGATCAAACAACCCATCAGCAGGCAGTGGGGGTGGGGGCAGGGTGGTGGGAGGTGTCCCTAGGGAATACGCTGTAGTGCGCCCTATCCTTTCCCTGCCTGGACTATACGATCTGTAGGCCTCTCTGCCAGGGTTATGCTGGTGTTCACATGTGGCTGAGCCCTTCTCACCCTGACCCCCGAACCCCCTTACACACACGAGTCACCTGTGACCTCGTGGACCAAGGAACCTGACTTCACATGATCCCTGCATCCCTGACATGATCCTCCCATTGTTAACGAAGAATACCTTAACCCTGGATGATGCTGCTAACAAAACCAAGTGGGACACACTAACATGCC
Organism: Dasyprocta punctata; assembly: GCA_004363535.1. Taxonomy (NCBI): domain Eukaryota; kingdom Metazoa; phylum Chordata; class Mammalia; order Rodentia; family Dasyproctidae; genus Dasyprocta; species Dasyprocta punctata. The sequence continues at coordinate 44,005 of RJWM01004817.1, forward strand.
AAAGTCAGCCTCCAGGAGTCTCACACCTGGTCCAGTGTTGTGACTTTTTGGGTCTCTCTGTTCCCTCAGGCTGAGCTCCCTCCCCGCTAATGTCTTCAAAGTTGGAGAACTGGTTGGTGTGGGAAGAAACTCCACATATTTAATGTCAGTATATCATGATAAAATTAAAAGCTGGGACACTCAAGCAAATCTATACATCAAAGGCATGGATGGTTATGCTAACTTAGCACCACAGACCCTCACTGGGGGCTATTTCTGTGGAAATACTTTTTCTATAGTCTAATTAGGACTTCTCTAGGTGGTGTGGCCCAGTAGCTGCACATAGCTATTTATACCTAAATTAATTAAAACTCAGCTCCCAGGCACTCAGCTGTCTTAAGTACTCAGACAAGGAGCAGCACCCTGGGCAGCCTGAGTCACCTGAGTATGAGGACACACAGGCAGAGAGCTGTGGCCAGGGGGTGCTGATGAGGGAAAGGAGCAATGGGGCTGTGCCAGTCGGACTACAGGAGAGGAGTCATCTGGGGCAATGTGGAATGGTGGCATCTGAATACAACCCAGCTGTCAGGTAATAAGACTGTTCACGAGAACAGAACAGGCTAGGAGGGGAAAGTGAGGCAGAGAGGTGCTCTGTGGGAGGGCTCTGGGGAAGCGGGTGTGAAGGATGGTACAGGGCCAAGGGGCAAAGGTGGACCCCTGGGACTCTCCTGGACAGCTCCTCAGACATCCGTCTCTGGTTCTTCAGGAACAGAGGGATCCTCAGACAACCACTGTAGCAGACAGAGGAGTGAACTGCCTCAGGGGTTTCCAAAGGCAATGGCTATAAGTAAGAAAAACACTGTGCACAAACAGTGCATATGTGGAAAACATCTGAAGATGGAATTTGCACTGTATATAGGGATTTTCTTTGTCATTACTCTATAAATGACCCAACATAACAACTATTTACATGACATTTATATTGTACCAGGTATTATGTCATCTAGAGCTATAGAAGGAAGACAGCAGAGGGCTTGGAGTGTAGCTTAGTGGTAGAGCACTTGGTTAGCACAGCAAGGTCCAGGGTTCAATTCCTAGGTCCCCCCAAAACAAAAAGATAAAATACAGGGGAGAAGGTGAGCAGATATGCACAAATACTACACTGTTTTACATAAGGGACTTAAGCATCCTTGGATTTTGAGCCTAGAATCAACACCCTGCAGAAAGCAAAGGATGACTGTGCACCATCTGCCCAGCACACAAAGTACAGGGGACACAGGTGGTGGCTCCCACCACACCTCCAACACCTCTCAGCTGGAGTGCAGGACAGGGCAGGCTATGGCACCACAGATGGACCTAGGAGGTGTGGTTCTCATACCGTGGAATCAGCAGGCTAAAGAGGGATGAGACAGGGCCATGCAGTGACACAAAGCACAGTCTTGTTTCCTCAGAATGCTCAAAAAGTCTCAGTCAAAAAGTAAAACTAACATGAATATTTAAAAAAAATTTATGGTCAAAAACAGTTCTAAACTGAGGATAATTTGTATGATGGAACTGCAGTTGATTTTGGTACAATTTCTTACTTTTATAGAAGTAGAAGAACTTAATATTTTCGTGGCTTTCTTGATGTAAGATCTTGTCCACTAAACAAAGTTGCTTATAATGTGTTGTTGGACCCCATCCTCCTTGGCCCAGGTATCAGGCGTCCAGGGTGGAACACGGGCCATTTTCCAGAACTTCAGGCAATTGTACTGGAGCACACCACTCCCAGGATTCCCAACAATGCTAAAACCACATTACTTACACAAGTGGAAATAGGGCTGGTGCAGCCTCACTGCTCCTTTCCCTCATCAGCACCCACTGCCTGCCTGTCCTTCTCATGCTCAGGTGACTCAGGCTGCCCAGGGGGCTGCTCCATGTCTGAGTACTCAAGACAGCTGACTGTCTCACAGCCAAGTTAGTTTGAATTGATTTAGGTGAAAACAGATAAATATGGCATCATCTGCATTGAGTATCTGATTCATGAGAGCTATACTGTTGGAAATGCTTCAAAGAGGTAAGCAACTTCCTGTGGCCCTTCAAATTATCTTCTCCAACTGGTGGAAGGGAAAAACCATCCATTTTGTGGAAGGTGGAGATGTTGGAAGACCAGATCAACGGACTTATTAGAAGGATGAACTAAGGTATCTACCATGTTACTTTTGTGATTTGGTCAGTTATTAAAAAGTATCTGGTTCCAAAAAACAAACAAACAAACCCCAAAACATCAAAAACTAAAGGTGATTTGGAAATGGCAAGTTTAATGAGCCCCCTTTACTTGCTGCTGTTCGTGTGTCTGAAAAGATGGCAACCTGCTGAAGATCCTTGTATCTGAGAGCAAACTGCTAATAAAACAAACTCACAAGTGAGCCAGTGCCAAACACTGGTGACTTACAGAAATCACCACGGTTTATTTTTTCCAGCAAAGACAAGACATGGTTCAGCAATTCAATGTTGGGACATTGGCAAATACTGTGTGCATCCTCGGAGCGAGTGATCCCCAGCTGTCAGCAGTGCTGTGTGCGGTCGGCCCATGGACCACTCCCAGTGCTGGGAGGATGGAGAACCCATGAGACAAGGAGCAAAGACTGGCATGTGGCTCACACAAGGGGAGTGTGAGGAGCCAAATCTCCCACGGGACGAAGACACTCCTCATTTGTTCTTGGCTTTGTTCACCTTAATTAGTTATTTTTGGTTTTTGAAGTAAACACTTTTTGCCATAAGGAAGAAGTCATGTCACTTCACAAGTGGAAACCATCAGGCTGCCACATAATACGAACATGTCCCTTCCTTGTCAAGTAGTTTTTCCCCCGAAACCTGTTCTCATGATTTCTGTTATGGTTCAGAAAGTAAAGAAAATGATTTCAAGTATTCAAGTCCTATCAAAAATTGATATCAAAAGTAATAAAAGACCTAATTTCTTAATTCCATGTTTTAAAAAATAACTTAAGAAGCAAGAGGCCTGGCCCTTCACGTGTACAAACTCCATGGCATAACTAGAGTTTCTTGAGACATCGTGGAGAGGAGTCCGTGTTTAGCACCTCAATCATCGACCTTAATGTAGGAAACGTCTCTGACACTGCTGGGAGGGTCTTGTATGAAGGGGAGATGCTAAAAGAGAAAAACACAGGGAGGGCACAAACATTAACACAGTTTACTCCAAAGGCCAAAGCACTTTCATTCCACCCCATGAGGGTATGAGGAAGGGCACCACCAGGATAGCAGGTGGGAGCTGCAAACAGGCACGCAGCGACCTGGTGTCCGCAGCTGCTCGGAAGCTCATCTAAAGTCTTGGAAAGAAAATGAAATTGACAGACACATGACGATGTGCCCCACATCCCGCTGCAGTGCGGCTGGGCCTAGATTCTGAGGGTGCTGGCTTCAGGCCCAGCTTTGCCCCTTCATGGCCCTGTCCCTTCTCCAAGCTCCACTTCTCTTATCTGCAACTGCAAGGACAGAATTCTCAGCTCAAAGCTATCATGAACACTGAGTGAGACAATGCAGGTCAATGATGCCTCGAAACAATAACTATACTACATAGTATACAACTCTCCTTAACTGGTAAAAATTCACACTGTAAAATTATATAAAAAGCATACAACTTATGTATGATACTGTGATTTTACCAAAACATATGTAAACTAGAAAGTTCTAAAAACAGAATGTACAGGGATTAGTTAAGCAACAGTAGAGCAATCACAACTCCCCCATTGTAATGGAACACACATTACCAACAATTATGACAATGGCTGCTGTCAAACAGATGCGAGAGGGAAATCTGTGAGTGGTTAAGATATAAACAAAGGAGAAAGGATAAGAGTAAGTCAGGTGGAGCAGCAGTATTTGCTTATCTTGTTTACTCTTGAAGCACCTGTGAATTTAACCTCACACACTGCTCCCAATGCTTCTGGATGCCAGGAGTGACCAAAGGATGGGGCTGCTGGGGTCTCTGGCACACACTGGTGCTCACTGCTTCTCACATGGCCCCTCCTCACGATGTGATGAAAGACCACTTCTTGAAACTGGAGAGGAGAAAAACGCTGGGGAGCAGGCTAAACCACCACCCTGAGTGTCTAAAACAGGCTGTGCCTGCAGGTTCAATTTCACTCCAGAATCCAGAGCCCAAGAGCCCCGCACACAGGGTAAACAGAGAAAGAGAAACGAATACCTAATCATATACATAAGACAGTCACTTCCCTTTTGCAAATGATTTTCCTTATTTTTTTATGTCACTTATTTTTATCCATAATTCACCCTACACAGCAGGAAAATACTTAACTCCGAAGAAAGATTAAACCACTGTAATTAGACATTAACTGATGAAAACAAGCATAACAGTGGCCTTCACGTGGCTATAGGGGAAGCCCGCCCCTTCTCCAGCAGCAATGCTGTGCCTCAATCCCAAAGTGTTACCTCTTCAAGTTCATCCAGCTCTTAGCTATTTTGCTGAAGGTCTCTGAACCAGGGGCTGTCATAGCTTCAAAATCAACTAACTGGAAAAGAAAGAAATTTAGAAATGTGATTAATACAGAGGAGAAAGGTTCAGTTTGAGATCTGTCCCACTCACATACTACAGAAAGAGTCCACAGATGAAAACTTCACAAACAATCCGGTTCCTCAGCAGCGCTCCATACCTTGCCCTTGGGGATTTTCCCTGCTACTTCTTTCCCACTGGCCATCAGCGCCCCCACGATGACAGAGTAGGCGATGACACTGTTTAAACAAAGAACGGCCTTCAGCAGGGCCCGGCCCTGGACAGATGCCACGTCAATGTTCACCAAGAATTTTCCATCATAAAAGGTAAGATTCCAGTAAGAATTCTTTACACTAAAATATTATTTAGTTATACATAAAAATACTTTTTACTTAAAAAGGTTTTTGAATTTATTAATAAAATACATACTGATATATTAATTTAAGGGTAAAATCACCAGGAATACTCCCTTTCTTAGAAAAAAGGTGTTTTTATTAATTTTCTTCCTAGTTGTTTTTCTATTTTTATGAAATACTAAGTTTAAAAATGTGCCCACTTACATTTTTAACAACTTTATAAAGTTCAGTTTTAAAATGCATATATATATAATAAACTGTAAATACGTTTTGGAGGGTATACTGAATCATGTTGACCTCCATCTCCAGCCCTTTATATATTTTTTGAGACAGGGTCTCACCAAGTCCCTAGGTTGTCCAGGGTTGGCTCAAACTTGTTATCTTCCTGCCTCAGCCACTCACAGTGCTGGAACTATAGGTTAGTTGTACCACCACATCTGGTTGTATTAATCATTTTTTAAGTCCCAGAAAAGAAAAGCAGAACACACGGTATACTAAGAGATGAGTGGTGTGGAGCTTTGGGAATGGGTGTGAATGGCTAGTACTCCAAGGTGGCACAGTGACTGCTGTGCCAGTCCTGAACAAATGTAAGGTGGTGCGTGTGGGGGCTGGGGCAGAAGGTGTCTGGCTGGGCGGAGGAGGTGGCAGCAGCCTGCAGGGCCTGGTACTGAAGCCATGGTGTTTGGTTCAGGGAGCTGTGGCTCGGGTACCCAGCAGAGCTGGAAGGCAAGAGCATGGGGGGACTCCATGGAAAGGGAACTGATTCCTGGGTTGTCTACCAGGTGCCCACTAGGCCGACAGCACAGAGGCTGCATCATCAAAGGCTGGCGGATTGAAGGAGTGAAGAGAAGGTAAGGAGGAGGGGGCAGGAGGGTAGCCACGGGAGAACCCAAAGGGCAAGGGAAAGGGCAGCTAAGGAGGGAAGTGGCAAGGCCAAGGGAAACCTGGCAGGGCAAGGTCTGGATACACAGGGAAAGGAGCAAAGCCTGGATACAGGGACAAGGGATGACAAGGGTCTGGGCAGAATCAAGTGAAAGAAGCAGAAGCAACCAGCTTCAGGACAGAAGTAGGAGCAAGTGGTGTGGGAGGATAAAGGCTGCCCTCTCTCCACTGTTAAACACCGGTATCAGTTAGAGCACAGAGGACCAGCACCAGAGGCTCTGCCCAGGGCCACATACTGCCATGGTGCTAGGGACTTAGGCCTTGCAAATATCACTTACTCAGTGGACACAACTAACAAGCATCCTGCTGAAAATACAACATTCATGTTCTTATTGTGTCTCATGCCTTTAAAATACTGTAACAACATTGACTGCCACATTTAGGGGAGTTTTATATTCTAAAACATGAAAGGTACACAGGTTTTTACCCAAAACATCTGAAGTTCAAGTATGTACAATATGCCATGATTTACTGATCATGATTTCATGATTTACTGCACAAGTTACGGAGAAAAGGGAACGAAAAGGGAACTCCAGATGAATCCCTTGTTTTAACTGTACCTCACAACCTTCTTGTCCACTCTTATGAGTTGCAAAAATTTATTTAAAAAATTAAGTAAGGATTGGTGACCAAAAAGAATTAATACATTAAGGTTAAATTTAGGTCAGCTAGTAGTGGGATGAAGGAGGGATGAGTGGGTAGGATAAGGGACTGGCAAACACCAACAATGAAGTGTAAAGATTGCTTTACACAGCACAGAGTGAGTCTTCAATAAGCTTTTGGTGAATGAAGGCTCCCTTTCCTACTAGACTTTTCCAAGTTATTTTAGAGCTACTATTTATAATTCTTTTGGTGATGTAGATAGGCAATCGTTTTGTATTGAGTTGAGAATAGAAGGTACCTTTTGTAGTTAAAATGATAAATGGAAGGATAAGTCACAGAGAACACACTTTTACATCTAGAAAAATCTTGCAGCTGGGCATGGTGGCCCAATCCTAGCATTTGGGAGGCTGAAGCAGGACTGCTGTGAGTTCAAGGCCATCTTGAACTACACAGTGAGATCCTGTCTCAAAAAAACAAAAACAAACAAACCAAAAAAACCCTTAATCCCAGGTTATCTTACCTAGATCCTCGAGAGAGGGGCATTAAATTATAGAAGTAATAAACCAAGGACAAGATTAAGTTGCAGACAGCATCAGCCTCCTAGAAAAAAAGGACACATGAACTCATGAACTCCAGGTCACAAGCGGATATTTGGAGGTAAAAAGACACACAACGCCAGTAAGCAGGAAAGGGCTGTTCCTTCCTCTCCTCTCAGACCCTGACCACGCTGCTCACTGCCCTGCATTCCTAGCAAGAAGCACACAGACAGCTTAGCCCACAGCAATGTTTTCCTGTTGTTTCTAAACTGCTGCCTTTCAACAAACACAGAAATTTCAGTTCGGCTAATGTTACGCGGAATGTCAAAATACATTCTACCTTGAAAATTTTAAAAGTACTTATCAGCACCTTGTGGGCTTTTTCCAACAACATGTGTCCCTGCTCCGAAGAATCTGATTAGCTGTGTCTGGTCCTTTCCATTGAGATGTAGGTGATAAATATGCTCAATGATTATCTCACACTAGAGCTGAGCCATACAGAAGAGCTGATTAAATGTCAGAGAAATGATGTGAGAGGGCAAGCTACCCAGGGAAGAGGTCACACACTGGCGGCTGCTATCTGCCCAGTCAGCCAACTTCCGTGCTCATTGCCATCAGCAAATCAGAATGCATGAGCTGGTTTACTCCAAAGCTCTCATTAGTGGGCAACTATGAGCACCAAGCACACTGAAGGAAGACAGGAGAAAGGGAAAAACGGGCATCCTCACCATGGACCAACTCTTCATTTAAATCTTATCAAAGTCCAACTACCATACTGTGGCACAGTACTGACAATATGAACTGTAAATTTATCACACCCTTTACTGTAGATGCTAAACACAGGGAATTTCTCAGCTATACGAATACTTACGAAAGAAAGATTTGTGGGTTAATTCAATCTGATTGCAACCATAAAGTGTATAATCTTGATGAAAGTTCAGGTGGGGGGTTTAAAACATTTACAAAAGAATTACAGGAACACAAATGGAGACAGAGAGAAACCTACCCCAAATTCTGATGAGAGAATCAGTACTTTTCCTTTTGCTGTCAGATCTTTATAAAGTGCATCTATTTCAGCATGATATAATTGTGTCCTTTCTTCTGTGGTTTGAGTTTCCACAGAAAACAGGATATTGCCAACTCTGAAAATACAAACCCAAGTGTCAAAGACAGGCATCATGCAGTCCAAATGGCCTGAAATAGAAGGTTAAGAAAAAAGCAAAACTAAGTAGCACTAGGCCCATATGACCCTGAGTGATCCCCCACACAAGGTTGTGCTCCCGATGGCACACAGGCCAGGCATGCTTCTCAGCAGTGCACCTGCGTGCTGCACTGAGGATGTGGCTCTATGGTAGTCTGACTGAAGGTGCTCGGATGAGGCAAGCAGTAGGGTGAGGTAAGAGCCAAACACAGTGCTAGGGAACCAAGACATAGTGAACACACTCATACACTTAGTAATGATTTTCTCAGCCACTCTGCTTACAATTCAAGATTAGGGGCAAGGGCTACATGGGAAGAAAACTCAGAAAGTCTCCAGTTGCACAGTGTCTGCACATCTGACCCTCCATGGATTTGATGCATTCACCACAAAACACAGTTAGAAAACACACTTAGTGCCTGACACTACAAAGAAAGCAGTGGGTGCCTCTGCTAGAGGGAGGGAGAGAGGAGGCCACAGATGATGAGACAAGGCTCAGGATCATGAGTATCTCATCAGGGGTTCAGAAGAGGAAGTGATCTGACTGAATTTGGAAGGCATAGAGAAAAGTGGGAACCCTCCCTCCCTCTCCCCACTGCTGGGAATAGAACCCAGAATCTCACACGACAGGCAAGCACTCTACCATGGAGCTATATCCCCAGACCTTCAAAAATTTTGTGGTAGAGTCTAAGTTGCCCAGGTTGGGCTCAAATTTGCAATCATCTTGCCTCAGCCTCCCAAGTAGCTGGGAGTACAGGCATGTACCACTGTGCGAAACCAAAATCTGAGATTTTCATGGAAGAAGTGGCCTTAAACATGAGGTAGGAGAAACACAAGTAGATACTAGGAAGTGGAGGTAAGCTCAGGATAAACAGGCCAGGTCCTCACAGAAGGATGTACTAGATGTGAAAGAATAGGAGAGTGATTCTTACACTGAATAGCACGCCCTAGAAATCCTTCTGTGGGGAATTGCTTCTGTACCCCTGGAAGTCCTCTGTGGGGAATCATCTCTATCTCCCTGAAATTCTCTACAGGGAATCATCTCTATCTCCCTGGAAATCCTCTGGAGGGAGTCACTTTTATCTCCCTAAAATCCTCCGTGAGATCCATCACTATCTCCCAGGAACTCCTGTGGGGAATCATCTTTTTTTGGGGGTGGAGGAATCATCTTTATTGACAAAGTACTTTAATATTTGGGACAGAGATGGAGACCTCAAAGACAAGATAAAGTCATAAAACTGAAAGTTTCTAACACAGTGTTTACATCTGAAGGCATTTAAATTTTGATATGGAGTGATGGCTTTGAAGAGGTGGTGTCTCGTGGTTTGAGAGTAAAAACTTTTGAGAAAAGCAGAACCCAGGAGGCAGAGGGACCGGAGGGAGAGTCACAGCTGTATCAATGTGCTGGCAGCAGCCTTGAGGGTTTGGAGCGTCCACAGCTATGCCATCAAGTATGGTGAGGGTGCCATTGACGGTACCTCCATCCAAAACTCAAAGAGATAGAGAAGCTCCTAGACAAAGATTTCACACGTAAAGAAAACTATAGCTAATAAAAATGGTTGCCACAGTGTAATTTATAAAGTAAAAAAATGAAAAATACCCTAAATAACAACAAAAAAAAAATCAGCAGAAGAAAGTCTACATTTATGGAATGGAATACTATGAAATTATTAAAAATGCTTATAAGAAAACAACTGGGTGCTTGTCTAGCACACACAAGGCCCTGCATTCAATCCCTAGTGCTGCAAAATAATTTAAAAAGAGAGAGAGACTGGGGAAGACAATCATAACATAATAGTAAGTGTAGAAAATAGGTTATAAAACAATATATGTAATATAACCTCAGCTTTTAAAGAAAATGATTTTTTATTTTGTTAATTTTCTTATCTGTATCTTCTAAATTTTCGACATAAAGACTGTAATAGTCCTGTAACACATTAAAACTTAAATTTTAAAACTCCTGCAATGGCCTTCAGTCTGCCAATCTCTCAGCTATTTTTCATTGTACCGTCAAAGCCTCACCCACCAGCACCTCTGAACCTCCAGGAGAAGGCTGTCCGCTAGCACACTCAATCCCTGAGGCTGCCAGTCCAGGAGAAACAGATGGAAAAGGCCAGTGCTGGCGTGTTTGCTATAGCTGTACGTGCACAGTGGACCTGGACACTTTCATTTCAGCTGTACTACCCAGGGCCACACCAAGGACATGCTCCTCCTACGCTGCCTCTAGCTGCAAGTCCACACCCCGGCAGCACACATACTTGTCTCCTGTGATGGTGATCGTGAACCCATCGTACTCCTTCCCTTGGTCTTTGAGGCTGGGAACTTTCGTGTTCACGGTGAACCCGTCCTTCGTTTTGGTATTAAACTGCTTTCAGGGAAAAAAAGACCCATGTTACTAGTGTCTAATTTATCAAGACCCTAAGGCGACTACACAACGCTGATCTGGCTTAGGCATGTCTAACTGGGGTCACAGAGATCAGTACATACAAGAGACCATGTGCTCTGTCCCACACTGACTGAGGGAACCTCCCTGTCCTTGGACCCAGTGCAAGCTCTACACTCCAAAATCCCATCTAATGACCCTTGCAGAGAAAGTTCAAAGCCCTGTAGTCAGTGTGGAATGGCCCACTGGCAGCACAGTCTGAGCTTCTCAGGTTCCACCTTGGCAAGGAGTGACTGGACTCTCAGGACAATACCTGTGAAACCCTGAAATGCCAGCCCACAGGTTTTGTCATTATTCCAGGAAAATCTCCCAAATCAGGTTACTCAATAGAACCCCAGCTCTTCTAGGACTGATCTGCCTGGCAGCAGGAGGGGATACTGCTTCTCTTGAGACTCTAGGAGGAGGGCCGTGTGTGACAGTAAGCCAGGTGAGGGACCCTAAGGCTGGAATCAGGAGAGTATGGACTGAACACATGTAACCCTGTGTGGGCCATTAGGACCACAGTAGGTACAAAAGCAGGAGGCATCTTCCTCAGAGAAGGAAGCTTTCAGAAGATACGTGCTGGTGCCTATGTATGCCAAGTCTCACTCAAGCCTCACAACAGGGGAAACTGGGTGTGGATGTATCTTAAAGAAAGAACATGGTCCTGGGGCACCAGCCAGAGTAACATGGCAGAATGCAAGCCAGGCCCTCCTGATCCCCAATACTGGCTAATAAGCTGCCTCCAGGGGCTGAAGTCCATTTAACTTGGTTTTCATCAACAGCACATTGTGCATTTTGAGGAAGCTGCTGGCACAGAGCATTTCATCACCCACTTTAAACATGCAAACACTTTGCTTTACAGACTTCTGTGTGAGTCTGTAAAATACCAATGTGTCTACAATCATGGGCTAAAGCTGGGTGCTGAGGCGCAACATCACTCCCTCCTGCAAGAACAAGCACCTTGCAGGCAACAGCGAGGGTCAGTGATCTTGCAGGCCCCACCTGCATGACCTCCTCCGCCCTGTGCTTTGCTCAGGCTCAGGACACCCGGTCAGGGCTCTAGTGAACACTCCTGGCAGAAAAATGGGTGAAAAGGGGGTTTTGCTCATGCTTCCTTCGCTCAAAAATCTCAGTCTTTAACTGTCTGGCCCTGTGGACAGCAGTCTTGCATTCTGTCCTCTGATTATTCAGTGGAAGGGCAGCTAAGAACTTACTGTGACCAGAGACCAAATTCAGTTGTAGGGATTGTTTTTGATTTTTGTTTATTTGTTTCTGTTTTTGGTGTCTAATACTGGGGGTTTAAGCCAGGGAGCACTGAGCTACATCCTCAGCCCTTTTTTATTATAAGACAGAGTCACTAATCTGTCCAAGCTGGGCTTGAACTTGGGATTCTCTTGCCTCAGCCTCCTGAGCAGCTGAGATTATAGGTGTGTTGCCACTAAACCTGGCTCAAAAGTACACATTTTAAACATTCCTTCTGTTTTCTGTATCAATGGTTTCCTAACAAGTCAATTTCTCTGATTTTGATTCAGTGTTTTATCTTCTATTTTGGTTATTACTCAGAATGTGTTTAAGTACCTCTAGGTTACTTACAAATTTTAAGTATTCTTTAAGAATTTTAAAACACATAACATAGTTAAAAACATTCACTTAACAATCAGGAGTTTTTAAAAAGCACTGTTGGAATGCTTCTCCTCTAAAATCCAACTGAAAACCTGATGATAAATTTACCTTCATAATTGGAAGAAGATCTTCTACTTTGTGCACCTTTTCCAGAGCTTCTCTGACTTCTAACAATCCTTTAGGGTTATTAGCTCTTCAAGAGAGAGGGAAGGTAGGAGAGGCCAACTGAGATTAATGCGGAAATGTGGTGACAGATAATGTGTAATAATCCTGATAATGTATAACTGTGGCATTAGCTTTAATTAAATAAACTGCCCTGAATTATGATCAGTTAGCCTTTGTATCCGCAGGGTCTACATTCCAGATTCAACCGACCCAGGATCAAAAACACAGAACCTGTACAGACATATTCCCTTGTCATTATTTCTGAACAATGCCATGTAACAACTATTTACCGAGCATGTACATAATGTTAGGTATCACAAAGAATCCAGAGATGACTGACAGCATGTGGGAGGAACAGTAAAGGTTATATACAAATACAGCGGCAACTCTGTTCATGAACTTAATTTGTTCCACAATTAGAGAAAAAATGGCCATGTTTGTGTTTGTGCAGGAAAGATGGTTGCAGTCATGTTCATCACCCAATGCAGAGTTCACAAACAAAAACATTTGTGAACCAAGGTACCACTAGTACCACGCCGTTTTATGAAAGAGACCTGAGCATCAGAGGACTCTGGCTTCTGGCTAGGGGACCAGAAGCTAATTTCCCATGGATTCCAAGAGATGACTGCACTCCGAATGGTGGCAGGTTTAATAACGGCAAGGTTTAATCCTACCAGGCTTTGGGCAGCAGCTGAGAACTGAGGGATGGCAGCCCACCTAGAGGATGCAAAAGAGCAGCAGGCTGGCAGTGTCGGTGAAAGGGAGGTTCCTTGTAGCTTCTCTAATGAAAGCATCATGCTAGTTTTTTACTGAATGTCACATTTAGTGAGCCATCTCTAAGCACTAAAAACTGAACCACCCAAATGATAAACTAGAAGACAGAGACTGAAAATGTCACAGTATTATCAAGTTAAAGACGCTACAGATGATGTTCAGGATTCCGTGATGCCATAACAAAGGAGGCTGGTAAGTGATAGTGAAAGGCTTAAAATTCTAAACAGTACATAAACAAACATTTGAGCTAGTTTGTTTAGTTTGTCAACCGGCTTACTTTTAACCGTTCACAGATGGAACAAATATAACATTCATGAAATTACTATGACAAAGAAAATTAAGGACTTACCCATGATAAACAAGGATTCTATCTTTAATAAAATGAAGTATTTTCTCAAAATATTCCAGATATCTCATGTTAATCACCTGTCCCCTGAAGGCAAAATAAGAAAAGTAATCTTTTTTCACAAAAGAACATGTTTGAAGCAATGTCAAATTTCAGTTAACTAAAAATGAAACAGAACTGCTATGAGAATAATGCAGCAAAGGTAAGCATAGAAATCACTTGATGAGTCAATGAGTGGGAAGGCAGTGCATCCCAGCAGACTGTGCCTGCTGTCCAGGTTGTCCTGGTAAGGAAGGCACCACAGTGAAAAGGAAAACCCTCTGGACCTTGAAAGAAGCTCAGACGTTGATGCCATCTGACTCTGAAGCACCCCTAGGTGACATTCCAGCCACACCTTGGTGCTCCTCTGTATCTGCCAATGCCCTCTCCTGCTCTCAGCCATATTCCTTTCCTTTGCTCACTCCAAATATCATATCCCTTACATTGCTATCCTTTCTTTTCTTGAAACTGTCCTTCAGAACTTCATGGGCTGTTACATCTGAAAAGAATTACTGTATCCAACTGCCTTCAGATATCACTCTCTGGTTCTCCACAGGCATCCCAAGCCTCAAGGCCTTGACTGTCAATCAGAAACTCACTCCCACACAGGTTTCCATGTCCACTTTCTTTCCAAGTGCTGCATGGTCAACAGGAACAACTGCATGCCTTAATTGGAGTCAGGCACCATTCCCGATGCCATCCATGCTCCTACCACCAAGCTCCTAGCACCCCTCCTATCTACTTCTTCCTCAGCAATGCACTGCCACACAGCCCTCAAGCCTTTGGCACTCACACCCAACTTTCAGCTTCTTCCCTCATCCCTAAGGTTGCTGCCCCACTGAAAATCTGTTCATTTTATCTGCATCCAAAGTGATCATCAAAATGTACAGATCTGTCCATGTCACTTCTTTGCCTCTGACCCCTGGATGGTTCACCATTATCTTCAGGAAAAAATATTCCTTAACATGGAATATAGTTACTTGTACTTGGAATTCTGTGTATAGTTCTAGCCTCAATTTCCGACATGCTCTCAACTGCAGACTGGTCACCTGCCATAAGAAATAAGTCAGTATCCCAACCTTGCAAACATGCCAGTGGGTCTGGGCCTCATCACCCTCTTCTCTGTACTCCTTCGGCACCCCCAGCCTCACTCCACACCAGGGTGGACCAGGTGTGCATGTAAGGTCAGCACAGACCACTTCACACTCCACACGGCAGCTGCTCTCTGCCAGGCCATGTGCCTTCTGAAGCCAGGAAGGAGCCTTGCTCCCTGTTTTGTCACCACCACAAAGCACACCAATGCATTGAAGGACACTGGCTCTCGGTTACAGATAGATGACTGAATCTAGCTATAAATGTCACAGATTACTTATGAGAAGTAGAAAGATACAAGTTGCAAGGGGAAAGAAATTTTATTTTGTAGAAATTAAAAACATACAAGTAACTTTTCCAATAAAACCCAAAATTAAGTGTTACAGTTATATGGAATAACATTTTCCTGATTCAAGTTTTTGGAACCAGAAGCATTTCAGATATGATGCAAGTACCACATATCTAAATTTTACCTAAAATTAAATTCATTAAGGGACATGCTGGTAACATGGATCTCTTCGAAGCTAATATTCTTTAGTATGTGTTCATCACTTATTTAGAGGGTGGTTAAGCACAGGAAGAGTGAAAGAAGTGAACACTCTGCCCATGTGCCCAATTCACACAGCTTCTGGACCAAGCATAAGCTCAGGGTCCTTGACTTGTCCCAGAGAACCATGATGATCAGCCAGTGTTACTTCCTTGAACACTTTGTGTGCTGGGAGGGAAGACAGGGAGGCTTTCTCCTACCCCAACAGACGTGCTGGCGTATTACAGTAAACACAACATTCTCCACCCAATTATTTTTTGTGATGTTTCAGAAACCCTTAAAGATGGACACCCGAGGCCAGTGAGGGCAAACCTTTTAGAGCTTTCAATGATAACAAACACCCTGCTGTGAGATGTGTGCCACAGCTTTGCTACCACTGTCCTAGGCCAAAGCTGGGTAGCCTGCCCTCCAGCTACAGTCCTAAAGAGAGGATCCTGGGAAGAGTGGAGGCACATTGCACTTCTGTTTGCAGCTCTACCAGCAGGGAATGATGTGGCAGGATACTGCAGTGTACAGCAAACTGTGTGCTCCCTGTCAAGGCCATCAGGAAAGGAGCCACAGGCCACTGAATCTCTAGGCCCATCTGCTGAGAATACTTCTGTGAAGGCAGGGAAGATGCATGAAAGGATCATACCTGATCAAGTTGATGTGGTTGTTGAAACCTCTGCTGAGACTTTGTGCTGGCATCTGATCCAGCCACAGCACAGGCTGGTCTGGGTCAGCAACCCTGTGAAACAGAGCTCATGAAAGCTGGAACCTTATGACATCCAGCCATATCTAGCACATTCAAAATACAATGTGGACAAGTCTTAATGAAAGCGAGAGTAAAGCACCTCCTAGTCTATGAGATCTAAAAATATGATGCATGTTTCAGATGTTCCAGGCAGACCAGGTAAAAAGTCATCCAAGGTTTACTAGCAGAGCAAATGAATATCATCAAAAACATCCCCCTCTATATCTGTTCATCAGCCAGGTACACACTCCTGCAGAGGGCCCTGCACTGCCCCTCACTCTCAGGGGCCACAGGTAACAAACACTCCTGCAGGGGCTGCTCCCAAAATGCTGCATCTACCCAGAAGCTCGGAAACACACAATAGTTATCTCACAGATGATGAGGAGGAGGCTGATGTGTTTCAAAGAATAAAGATGACAGCAATTTCTGGCAAATTTTAGAGAAAAAACCTAACTTTTAGGGCCTAGCGTTAGTAAGCAAAAAAGGATTCAAATGTGTCAGTGAGAAAAGATTCACATTATCTAACAACAGTAGGATGTCTAGCGTATTTTCATGCAAGCACTGGTTACCTTCTCCACTTCACTGCAATGTCAAACATGTCCCTCCACTGCATTAGCCGAGTTTTTCCATTCATGCGGACTTTTGAGTTGGTCCATGTACGTTGGACAGCTTGCATGACTTCCAGTGCTGCCAGGCCCATGGCTACAAAAGAGAAACACTGAGGAGGGAGTTTGCATATGCACCTGCTTCCCCAAGTCTCAGGGACCACTCAGGAGTCAACATATAAATAATCAGAAGCACTGGTGACAGCAGGACTGAAGCATATCTTACTCACAAAAGTCCCACTAAAATCCACTCCCAACTCTGTGGTCTCATGAAGTGGCCGAGGCTCTAATTCTTCCTCACTTCTGTGGTGAGGACTCAGCTTCCCTGGGTCAGCTATTGGACTGGACACATATTCTAGGTCTACGTGACAATGACAGCAAAAAGTCAACTGGCCCAATGATCTTCTCTCAGAATTCAGAAAGAGTGATTCCATATGCTCCTGTCCTGACCTCTAGACATTTAAATAAGCACTAGGAATAATTTTTCTAAAAGTACAGGGTGGTCTAACCACTCTACTCTTACACCAGAAATACTTCCATGTCAGGACAGTTTCCAGGATACCTCGGTGTATTCTCTTGTTTGGCAGGAAACCAGGGGTCTCATATTGCATCAGCGATCCCAAGCGGTCAGCAACACAGATTAGCTCCTGTACCTCAGGCTTGTAGCTCTCAAAATTCTGATGTAACACATCCCTGGAAGAAACATCATGCACACAAGGACCTTCACAATAGACATTTGGTAATCCAATTCCCCTGAAGAAAACTCATTTCATCCACTGGAAAAGTAACCAGGAAGTCTTATGACCACATAGATCCTCATCTATATCTAATTTGCTATTTAGCTTATATATTAAATTCTTTAATTTAATGATTATATTTTCTACTCTTATCATGTCTGGTTATCTTTTAAAAAATTTACTGGGTCATTTCTGATAATCTGATTTCTGTGCACTTTCTGCAACTTCTTCATAATTTCTTTAAACATTTCATTTGGAGTTATTTTTAGTTTGTATCCAAACATTTTAACATCTAAAGTCCTTGAGGTCTCTGTCTGTTGTCATTTCTACTGTCATGTGTCACTGTAATGATCCTGGTTTTTGATTCCCACTGCCACGGCCTTAATCTGTCAGGATACTTGGGGTTGCCCAGGCTAGCAATGCTTTCCTCCTGGGAAGGAAGAATTTGCACTTACTTCTGGTGAGACCCTGGTAATGCTCTAATGTGGGGTCATTTCAGCAAGCATATTCTTCCAGCCCGGGGCATTCCACAGTGGGTGGTGCCCGCTGTTAGAGGTACTTACCCTCAGGACACCTCTTTTCTCCTAAATGTACTAACTATTCATCAGTCTAGTTTGAGTTTTCTTCTCTCCTCCCTATTTCCCCTTTTTCTTTTTAGAGAAAAGGAAGGTCAAACTATGTTCATAGAGATTTCTCAGTTTTAAGGTATTGTTAGTTTCCCAAGAATTGATTCCCATTCTGGATCTAACTGTTTTGTAGTGACAGAGCCCTTTAGTCAATCTGTCTTACAGCGGTAGAATTTTGAACTTTCAAAATGTTAATGCTTTGAAAGGAGCACAACAAAAGAGTTACACATATCAAAGACTGCTTTCAGCACATGTGAAGTATGACGGTATGAAGGTTGCTCTTTAGCAGGAAAGGTCAGGCTAGAAGAAAAGATAAAGTATGAGGTATGATTGAAAAATACGGTGTATAGTCAAATTTTAAAAACTTATTACAGTAAAAGACACACTGCCATTAACCTCCCTCAGAATACTCCCTCTTGCTTTGAACACATTCCATCATTCTTGCCACTTTCTGAAGCAGTTCAAGAAGTCCTCTTTCATAAGTATCTTTAGTTGTACTGCTGTGGCTGCCTCTATGGCCTGAATCAATTAAAAAAAGTTTACATTTCATGATCATTTTGACTTTGGGGAGAGCCTAATGGTGCACAGTACAGATCCACTGAATAAGGCAGGCAAGGACACTGACCTTTTTATGAGCCTGCCTTTTTCTTGGATGGTATTTCGCAGCAGCTTTCACTGTAATTTTTTTAATCACACCTTAAAAATATATTCACTAAAGGGGACATTAAGAATGATGTGATAAGTGTGTTCTAAGTGAAGGGAGATTAGTAGTATGCTTTTTACTGTAATAGGTTTTTTTTTTTTTTTTTTTTTTTTTTTTTGTGGCACCGGGGATTGAACTCACAACTTCACACCTGCCAGACAGGGGCTTAGGCCACTGAGCCAAACTCCCAGCCCTAGTTTTTTGAGGCAGGGTAGCACTGTGTAGCTCAGGCCAGCCTTGTGCTCATGTTGTAGCCCAAGCCGGCCTTGAACTCACAACACTCCACCTACCTCAGCCTCCCGTGTGCTGGGATTAAAGGCATGCACCACCATGTCCAGCTTGTAATAGGTTTTTATTACTTATTTATTTATTTTTTTGCGGCACCAGGGATTGAACTCACAACCTCGCGCCTGTCAGACAGGCACTTAAGTCACTGAGCCAAACTCCTTGCCCTGGTTTTTTGAGGCAGGGTCACGTTGTGTAGCTCAGGCCAGCCTTGTGCTTACGTTGTAGCCCAAGCCGGCCTCGAACTCACAACGCTCCTTCTACCTCAGCCTCCCAAGTGCTGGGATTAATGTAATAGGTTTTTAAAATACACATTCACTGTGTTTCTTTTGTTTGTTTGTTTTTGTCTTTTTGAGACAGGGTCTCGCCATGTAGGTCAGCCTGGCCTTAAACCCACTTTGTAGCCCAGGCTGGCCTCAAATTCACAGCAATCCCCCTGCCTCAGCCTCCCGAGTGCTGGGATTTCACTGTGTTTTTTAATCACTCTTTCTAAGTCTAAAAAAACTAGTTGAAGACATATATATTACAAAAAGAAATTAAATAGAAAGTCATTTATTAGTCAAAAAATATCAGGATGAACTCATAGCTCAGTTTTGAAAAAGAAGAGAATCCTCTTTGTCCAAAGCACTTACTTTATGTGGGGCTGCAAGCCAGGTTGCTCCTCATAGTCATCGATGAGGAAAGGCAGATTCTTGGCCCAGTGATCCTTAAAGCTTCCTGGAAGATCCACATCCACATTATACTCTGTGAGTGGGGTATCCAGGTGCGCGTGGAGATACCGAGAATACTCTGCAGGCAGGAAAGGAAAGAACTGACATGCCCACGCATTGCTGAAGAAACACTTCTCATGGCTGCTTTGTAGTAAGCTGTTACTTCATTACAACAATTCTAAAAGGAAACCCTAAGTTTTAATAAGTCATTATGGTATCATCATATTACAACAGAGGTAACATGATGCTGATTTGAGGCACCCAGGTTAAGTTTAAATTAATCTGGGTCTACTTTAGCTAAATTTTACTATTCTCCCATGAACAGCACCAAAGAAGTGATTTTTTTCCCCCTAACTTCAGAAACTGAGCACCAAAGTTCAGTGTCAGAGTCTGGGACTCTGTCAAGTAACACACACATAAATTGGGTATACAATTTCACTAATGGCTATTATCACTATAGAAGCAATACAAAAAAAACCAAAAAACAAGATACAGAGTTCCCATCCTTTCAATCTATAATGCACAAGTCTAAGTGCCACTAACCCAGGAAATGAGAATAAAGAACAGCACTGTGCAGTGGGTAGGCCATGCCACCTGACTACTGAATACTTAAAGTGAGGCTAAAGTGCTAAGAGACTGAATTTTATATTCTATTTAGTTAGAATTAACTTAAACTTAACTGATCTTTCATTGAATTACTAGAAAACTTCAGTATATTTAGAACAATTTGCATACATGATTTCTAGTACTTGGCATTGAACCCAGAGCCTTTGCACTGAGCTACAACCCAAGCCCATTTTGACTTTTTTATTTGAAGACAGCATCTCACTAAGTCACTACACAGCCAAGGCTGGGCTTAAAAATGTGAGTCTAATCCTTTTCAGTCTCCATGATTGCTGTGGTTAAGGCATCCACTATTATGCTCAGGTATGAATCTACCTTTTTTTTTCCTTTTGGTACCGGGGATCAAACTCAACCTCGCGCTTGCCAGGCAGGTGCTTAGGCCACTGAGCTAAATCCCCAGCCCTATTTTTTAAGATAGAGTCTCACTATGCAGTTCAGGCTGGCCTTGAACTCACTTTGTAGCCCAGGCTGGTCTCGAACTCACAAAGAGCCTCCTGCCTTAGCCTCCCGAGTGCTGGAATTAAAGGCGTGGCCACCACTCCCGGCTTAAGTCTACTTTTTTACCTATAAATTTTATCAAATCTAAATTCAGATCAAGTATTTCTAATGAAAACTGAGCATCCAAATTGAGATAAACTAAAGGTATAAAATACATACCATATTTTAAAGGTTAAGCACAAAAAATAATATAATGAATACAGTTTTTGTATTAATAATATATATTTTTTTAAAAAGTCAGGCATTATGGTGCCTGTAATCCCAGCCCTTAGGAGGCTGAGGTAGGAGAATTGCTGGAAGTTCACAGCAAGACTCTGTCTCAAAAACAAAAGAAAACGAAACAAAAAATATATTAATAATGTGTTGAACTAAATTTTGGATATACCGAATTAAATGAAATGTATGACAAAGTTTATGCAGGTTCATTCAGAAAATATATTTTATATGTGATGCTGGAGATCGAACCCAGGGCTTCATGTATGCTAGACATATACTCTAATCACTGTGCTACACCCTAGCCACAAAAAGCCCTTTACGTATAGGTGGAAAAAAGCTAAGACTATGATTAATGAAAGGATAGGAAAGATTTGCTTCCTTCCTCCCAAACGCAATTTCTCTACAATATGTGGGAATTCTGAGAGGAAGAGACGAAAATTCAGTGATTCACACCTAACACTGAAACCTCACAGAAGGTTACTTTCCTGACCTTCTGTGTCTTTGGATGAGAGGTAAGGAGGCATGACTATCCTAAATGAGAGTCACATTTAGTTCAAAATGTTTTTCACTCAGGTACAATTCATTTGAACTTTAGAAAGGAAAAGTACAGGAAGGCCATAGAGAGCATCAGGTAGGTCTTTCTGAGACATGGAACCCAAGTTCTCAGGTCACCCTGGAAGGGGGGCTGCAACAAGCCACCAGCCCCTTCAGACCCCCAGCCTCACATGGAGTATATAGTGTCAAATGACACTTTTGCAGCCTGAACATGAGAATCCAACAATTCTGCTGTCTTCTGACTCACCTCGGAGATATTTCACTTTAAGGTACTCTGGGCTGGCCTTCTGGCCCGGGAGAGGGTCATTGAGCATCACTTTGGTTTGAGCTTTTATCCCTTCGTAGAACTGTCCCATTGCAACGTGGCTGAGCCCTTTCATGTACTGGCACACCTCGTTGTATGGCTCCAGCTGCAGGCATCGCTGAGGCATGGAAGGACAGAAACTGCATTAGAACCACTGCAGCTTGAGACAGCTTTGCCGTACTTACTCTCCTTTGGAACTGGAAGTTCTCTTCCACATCAGGTCACACCACACATGTGGTCTGTGAGCTACTGGACAAGGCAATGACCTCTCTTGTGGAGGTGCACGCACAATTCCTGGCCCCCTTCTCTAGCCATTTCCCTGAACTCAAGAACAACAACTCCACCACAGGGTTTCTCACTCACTGAGGCTCACCTTAAAGTTCTTCAGGGCCTCTGGCAAGCTGCCATGGTGATACAGCATCATCCCCCGGAGCTGGAGGGTCTGTACGTGGTTCTGGTTGAGCAGTAGGGCCTTCTGGAAGCTCTCGGTGGCTGCTTCAAAGTTGCCCAGTTCTCTAGGTGTTTAGACAGTGACAAACACAGTGTGGACATTACACAGAACAAGCTACCCACAGCGCGATGGCCCTGGGTGTTTCCTTTGTTACCATAGCACTCTACAGCTGCACAGCCTCCAACATATCACACCCAGCAAGAGTGGCCACTAGTCTGATATTTATTGTTTCCAAAAGCAAACGCTCAAATTCCTCCCTCAATTCATGAGCTCCAGGCCTTAAAAACCCCTGTATATTTCAGTATACGGATAAAAACTTTCCTCTTTGGAAAAAAGTACATAGAATACAATCACAGCCTCATCATTCTGAATTAAATTCATAGGCTTAAAATTATTATTATTATTTTTTTTTTGGTCACTGAAGTTACTTCACTTAATATCAAAAAAGTCATTACATAATTTGAAATTTTGGAAAAAAAAAAAGAAGGGTATCTTAGAATTATTATCATTCCACAATGTAAATGATTGTTACTAACCAGTCTTTTACATACTAAAATTCTTACGAAGAATAAAAACAGCTTCCAAAATATTCCATTTTCTCACTTACCTGAGAGGTGATTGCACCTTAAGGTACTTTGAGCTATTTAGAGTTACTTAATGTGGCAGCTAGGAATGTTAGTTAATTGATAGTTAGCTTCCTTGAATCAAGTATCTGATTAGAAGTTGTATTACTGGGTTTCTTTCCTAGATTCTTGCAACTAATTTTTTAAATAAGTAGTAAGTACTTTTTAAGAGCATAATGTCTGCTTACATTTATATAACACTTTACAAAGCACTTTCCAAGCTGCTTTCACTGTGGATTCCCAAGAATTCTGTGAACAGGAAGGATAAATATCATCTCTTAACTACCCCCCCAAATTCAAGCACTTTCTCTAAGTTAGTGCAAGATAGTTTCTCAAACTATCACATTAGATAAATAACCTCTTAAACGTAACATTCCTTGGATGAGGTACCTGACAGGATTTCTGACATTTACCAGTGGGACACGTGAAGCTCAGGGCAGTTAGGGCTATGCAGTGGAGCAGGCCAGCCAGGACAAGGCTCTTGACTCCTACTGCTGAACTCCTTTCTACCCTATCATGCCCTCTCCTTCTCATCAGAGGGCTGATCTTTTTTTCTTTGGTTCAGTTTTTGAGACATGGTCTCACTATGTAGTCCAGGCTGGTGTTGAACTTGCTACATAGCCCAGGCTGTCTTCAAATTTGTGATCCTCCTGCCTCAGCCTCCCAAGTACTAGAATTACAAGTGTGAGCCACCACACCCAGTAAGAGTATAGCAGTGTTTTTTTGCTTGTTTTTTTAGTGCCTTGTGCATGCAAGGCAAGAGCTCTACCACTGAGCCATATCCCCAGCCCCAGGTATAAAAGTTTTTAAATTAAAACATTCTATTTGTGAGGGCAATACGCAGAGCTAGGAAGCCAGGCTCTAGTCACAACTTTTCATGCCTGATAGGTATATTATAACAAGGCTCTCCCATCCTTCACACTGAAGGCAGCAGCACCCAAAGCCTAATAGCCTCTACTGGCTGGCTAAAGGCTCAAAACAGTGATCCTCAAGGATGATTGTCCTCTAGGCAATGCACACACTGAGGTTGTTTAGGAGATGGTCTATGCATTGAGGCCTACATTTGACACGGTCCTCCTTATTTTTAAAATGTCAACGTCAATGACTGCACACCTCAAAGCAACTATCTCTTTAGTTAGGAGATGTAATGTCTTTTACAATACCACTATTATA
Source organism: Dasyprocta punctata (assembly GCA_004363535.1). Taxonomy (NCBI): domain Eukaryota; kingdom Metazoa; phylum Chordata; class Mammalia; order Rodentia; family Dasyproctidae; genus Dasyprocta; species Dasyprocta punctata. Next base: position 67,986 of record RJWM01004817.1, read on the forward strand.
TGTCTTTCACCTCTTCACTCTCTCTCTCAGCCTACTACTACTTACCTATAGGCCTGCCCCAGGCTTTTATAGGCATCAATAAAATCAACTTTCTGCTTCAAAGCTTCTTTGAAGGATTCAATAGCTTCCTGTAAAAAGTATATAGAAAATTATTTCATTTACATAACTCTTAAAATTGAGCTTCACTTAAATTGCTAAAAGATCTAAATATATATTGTACATGGTCTCTGACGAAATTCTTTTAAATGAAACCTCAGATGCCTGACGATAACAAACAGCCTTAAGTTTCTCCATTTTAAAATAAGAAAACAGCTTTGAATTTTATCTAATTAATTAGGACTCTGTGTAATGACATTACTTGCATATGCATATCATTTCCTTAATTAAGAAGGTCCGGTGGACCAAAAGTAAACTATAGTTTTGTGAGATAATTTAAAATAATCACGACTAGCAGCATTTAAAACTGAATCAACAAAACAGACCAAACAATGTGTACAAAAGAAGCAAAAAGACTCTGCGATTGGCTATCTAAGGTATTCCCATGATCTATAAGGAAAAAGAAATAGTAAAACGAAAATAAAACCAAAATTCTAAGGCTGGGATGCTGGGCTTGGCTCCTGCATGCAAAGCCGCAGATGTCTGGCTGAGGAAGGGAGAGGCCATGTGGGCACCGTGCCCGAGGAGCCACCAGAAATGTTTGTGCACACACTGATGCCTGATGCCCCCGTCTGTGGAAACTGACGACACAGTGTCCTTCTGTTTGAGCACAGACACCCTAGGCTTAACCTGGCACTGACTACACTTCCTATTGTAGCTTCATCACTACAGTCATAAAAAATTAAGAAGACACCTCATATTTTTCCAAGGACAAGATGCACACTACTAAAGTTAACTGCTACAAAGTATCGTGAAACACAATAGCCTTAATGAAAAAGACTTTTGATAATGCCACACTTGATTCACTTGTTGGTGGGAGACAGCTACTGAAGATGTCACATGCCTTGCACATGGTAGGCACCCAATAAATATTTGATGCTCTGCAGACTCAAAACAGTTTTGCAAAAGCAGCATGATCCTGTTTCAAAAAGCCATTTGTCCCCTGCTAGATTTTCATGGGAGATGGGAGGGGAGAAAGGCTGGCTTCCACTTGACTGCAAAGACTAGGGCAGCAGCAAAACCTCCTGATGCACCAAATGAAGGTTACTGCAAGGAATGGACACATTTTAACACTGAAGAAACTAAAGACTGCTCTTAATTTGGCTTCCGGCCATGGTGTAGCCTTGATCTTTTGGGATTTCTAAAGCTACACTCTCATTCAACAAACATGTATTGAGCGCCTACTATGTACCAGAGACAGTGCAGGGCACAGGGGATGCAAAGATGAGCAAATCATTATCTCTGTCATCTGAGAACGCACAGTCTAGTTAGAAAGCCAATTATGTAACCATGTTATTAGCAAAAAGAATAAGAACTACAACAGAGATAGAAGAGAGTCTCTGGGGCTAAAGAGAAGGAAACCAGTAACTGTGCTTGGGGACACCAGAACAGGCTTTGGGAGGACATGATAGCAGAGTGAGTTTCAGAGTCCAACAAGCAGTCTGGAAAGAGGCATCTTGCCGAGGGGTGGGTGCTTCGGGGGCACAGAGCACTGGGCAGGTAGGGTCAGGTACGCAGGAGTGCAGGGCACACTGTGCGGTGTGGTAGGCAAGGAGGGAGGAGGCCAATGGTGTGTGGAGCCAGTGGGACCTGCCCAGCAAGAACTGGCTGGTACAGCCTGGGGCAGGCAATCTCTCTCAGAAGGATGACTACAACAGAAAAGGGTTCAGGGAAGGAAGCGCAGGGAAAGAGAGCCAGTGTGGAGGTTGCTGTGGCTTCCAGGCAAGAGATAATGAAAGCTCAAATTGAGAGTGTGGGAAGAAAAAAGGGTCAAACTCGGGACATTTTAAAAGGGACAGAGACAGGCTCTGGGGGCTGGTGGGAGTGAGGGAGGGGCAGGTGGGAAGCTTTCAAGCTGAAGAGCCTAGGTAGGTGGCACTCACTACCAACATAAAGAGAACAAGAGAAAGGAGAGTTGGGGGCCAGGGGTGGCATGTTACGTCTGCAGTGTGTGGACATCTGGGTGGAGATGCCCAGGAGGGATCTGCTGCCCACTCCACTTACAGCATGCTTGGACGCCACCGTTCTTCAAGTCTGATCTCTCTTCAGCTTTTAAGAGTCTTTGGTTTCAGAGTTCCTGTCTAATCACTGCACAGCTCTCTACCTCATTCTGCCAAAGAGGGGACATAGCAGAATCAAGATTTTAAGCCATCAGGAACAAAGAAACTATGTTCAAATGAATCAGTCTCTCAGTGCACGAACTATTCTGAATTCATCTGCTTGATGAATGTGACCTTTACCACTCTGTGTCACCATGTCCTCGGCAGGTGATATCAGGGCAGTCGTCATTGTGCTCACGGAGGCTGAGAGAGCACATTTGGCAGATCAGAGTGAGGGCTCATGGAATGGGTGCTCACAGCATGCGAGTCTGAGATATCCCACCACACAGATAAAAGAGATGCAGCTCAACAGGAAAGTGTGGGCAGCTGCTTCCCTGGGAAGATCCAAACACCCCCATCAGCTGAGCAGGACAGCTGTGACATGTGAAATGTAACCATTGCCTTCTATCCTCCTAATGTAGCATATAAAGTAAGAAATCATACACCTAATTAATTTCTAAATTGCTGTTGGCCTAAACAGACCAATATTAGGATACAAAGACAGCTCAAACTCATGCGTCCATTTAACACTGTCTTCTCTGGTTAACAAGAGAAAGAGATATGTGAACCAAGTTCATTCGCGTCAGCCATCTCATCACTGACTCTGTGTTCCAATCAATGTGATGGGGACTCCTCTGCTCCTTCTATGCTTCCTGGGGATGCTTTTGGGAGAAGGAGACAGTACATGACCACGCTGACCTTCTCAGACAGTACAGATGTACAAGAACAGAGAGTTGTCCCAAGTTGCTCTGTGGCTGTGGTGCTTACAAGCATGGACAGAAGAGAGAGGACCCAGTAACTCGGAAAGACTGGTTCTCTCAGACAACAAAGCACCATTCTGAGGGTCTCATTGTAAGGATCTGGAATAAAACAAACTGAATTTCTGTCCTTGTTTGATGTGTAGTTACAACTCTTCTCAAAAATCTCATTTCCAAACAACCCCAAGAATGTACCTGTTCCTATACCTGATTCATAGGACAAAGTTAAGTGTGGGACCATTTGTTTACTTTTAAAAATACTCTTAGTATTAACAGGATGGCATTTTGGGGGCTTTAAACTTTCTTCTTCCAGGCTGGGGATTTAGCTCAGTGGCACAAGTGCCTGCCTGCAAGCACAAGGTCGTGAGTTCAATCCCCAGTACCAAAAAAAAAAAAAAAAAAAAAAATCCTTCTTCTTCTATTAGCAGCTATTCAAGGGATGGGTTGAGCAAAGCACTGTGGTTCTGATTTTTTCACGAAAGCTGTCAGTGAGACAAGATGAGGAACAGAGTGGAGTTGAAGCTCATCTGGCAGCCTCTCAGGGGCATCTTGGGCAAGAAACTGCTCTCCAAACCCAAGGTCGCCAGCCTGAGTCCAGGGCACAATGTGAACTTCTCTACCCTCTACAAACTTGCATGAAGGACGTGAGGTGCGTGAAACACAATTTGCAAGATTCTCTTTGATTTGGCTTTTAGTAAGAGAGGGGTACTTTCTAGAATCTATAAAACATAGATTAAATTTCGCAGGTAAAATCATCTGTAATAATATGTCATGCCTGTTTAAAGCTTCCTAAGGACTTTTTGCATACAGTATTTCATTTAGTTGATAGTCACTTCAAGAGGCACAAAGTAGGATAATGGCTATTTTATTGATGCAAAAGATGAAAGAGCTCAAGTAACTTGTCCAGCAGCGTGCTTAACGAGGTTTGAGAGAGCTCAACTCAAACTTTCTGATTTCAAGGCTCTGCCCTTGAGGTCCATTTGTCCCACTAATATTTCTTGGATGTCCGACTGGCAGGCATTGTCCTCAGCACCGAGCACCAACATGGGTCTCTACACAGGGTAACCCTACACCAGTTCCCCCAGTACATACACAGTCAGCCCTGGTATCACAGGGGATCAGTGCAGAATCCTCTCAGATACCAAAATCCAAAGATTCTCAAGTCTCTTAAGTACAATGGTGCAGTATCTGTATATAACCCACACACATCACCTGTGTGCTTTATGTCTTCTCTAGGTGACTTACCACACTTAACACAATGTAAACACTATGGGAAACAGTTGTTATAGTTTACTGCTTAGGGAATAAGAAGGAAAAAAGACCGTACATGTTCAATACAGAGACAATTTTCCTTCCAAATATTTTCAATGCACAGTTGTCTGAACTGGAGGATGTGAAAGCCATCGACACAGGGCTGACTGTATGTTAGATCCTTAAAGTCCTGAAAACTACCTTTGCGGTAAAATGCATGTGCGTTTTGTGGCAGTATACACCAGTGCAGCCAGCTCTTCAAGCCATCACATTCTGGCCCAGGCCACCTTCTCTGTGAAGACTTGTCTCCTGGGAAGGATGGCTTATTTTCTGGTTGAGCGGGCCCTTGTGCCCAGTCTGCCTTTCCTCAGACACTTGCTGTGCCCTGTACTAGGCCACTGGCATAAGATGGCTCCCCTTGCCTTGGTTCCTGGCACAACTTGCTGCATGGCAAGGTCTCAACACACAACAGGGCCACACGTGGAGCATGGGGCAGGAGGAAGGAGCCTGTCTTCTCTGTGCACTCAGGCAGTGCTCCTGTACCCCGCAACCTGAATACCCTGTGGTCCTAGTCCATCACACCACCAGGCTTGGCACTGTTTACCTCTGCTCCTGTGGCCCCTCAGCAGCTCGGTCAGGTCTCCTCACCCATGGCCAGGACATGATCAGTGTTTCCTCGTCTGTCTCTCTGCCATCCTTGCCCTGCCACCAACACAGTCCCTTTCCTAAAGCATAGACTTGGTCTCAACTGGGGATTTCCCCACATTGATAGCTCAGCTCCCCTGAGTCTACAAACTTGAGTCAGAATATTCAGCATTATAATTCAGATTAAGGACTGGCTCTCACTCACCTTCTAGCCCTGTGTCCAAGTCACACCTGGACACCCTTTCTGTACACTGGCCATGTTCTCACTTTCCTGAAACCTCACTCACAGCCCGCTCTGCCTGCAGGGTCCCTCTCCAGGCCCTACCTGAACCCTGCAAGCTGTGCCCTTTGAAGTAAAAGTTTAATTTCTCCCTTACTAGTCTCTAATCCTCTCCTTTCTGTGCCTCTCTCCAAGGACTGGCAGGTAGTAGGAGCTCAATAAATATTTAGACTGCCTTCTAAAAGATACCAGTTACACATACAAAATATCATTTTAAAACATATCAAGCCAAACTCCCAAGTTCCCCCACAAAGCAGACCATGCACAGTGCATGTACGCAGCAGGACACCTTCACCTTGAGAAGTCCTCTGTGGAAGAAGGTCAGGCCCTTGTACAACATGGCCGTAGGCTGGTTTCTATTCAGCTCTAAGGACTGCTGGAAGTCCTCGTGTGCCGTTGCATAATCCTGCAAAGAGGAGAAGGAAGGACAGAAGTGGGGCATTTCTTGCTTCTGATCAACAGAGAAAAAAAACATCCAAATTCACTCTGTGCCTTTTTTTTTTTTTAAGCTTTAAAGGAAACATTTCATGGCCATAAATGTTAGCTGAATGCTTGTAGTACTTGTTAGCCGCTGATTTTCAAAGAGGCTTAATGTAAGCCTTTTGTCTCAACGATAGGGAGAATAGTTCATGTATTACCAAAATGATAATCTGTTAAGAGAAACATGTTATCATACTGGATACTTTTTAGCAAAACCTTGTCTCAAAATAAAAATGCAAAAGGGCTGGGAGACAGTTTAGTGATACAATATCCCTGGGTTCCTTCCCTAATATTGGCGGGGGGTAAAAAATCCACGCAAAAAAATTGTGACAGTTAGGTACTCCAGCAACAATAAGACGCTCTTGCTGGTTTCAGAGGCCACAGTCTGAAAACCACCCAATCCCAGTCCTGGATCCAGTTCCACACTGAGACACCCAGACAAACCCTATCTCCTCCTCTACATGATGGGCCACAGGGAGCCTACACACCAGTCCCTATGCCACACCTGCAAGAAGGGGTAAAGTGCAAATTTCACCTTTTACTGTTTTATATCTGTCCAGACTTTGTTACTCTGACAGCTCAAAGTAGAAACTGTGATTTTTGCACTTAATATTCTCTACTGGAATTAATTTTAGCTAATGAAAATGCTTTCATACCTGTCTTATTGTGCAGACACGTTACTAAACAATTGGAATCCAAAGTCGTTAAAGAGCTGCTTTCAAAGATGCAGTGAAAAGTGAGATGTTTACCATCAGGAAGGGATGTCAGGTAAAGCAGCTCACCTCGGATATGAAGTGCAGGGTCCCCCGGTGTCGATACAACCGTGCAGATGGCTGAAGCTGAATAGCTTTAGTGAGATCATTCACTGCCTCATTAATTCGCCCCAGAGGGGACAGAATCTAGAAATCCAAAACATGTTATCAGGAAAAGCCTGAATGATCAGCCTAATGCTGCCCACACTCTCACACACGATTTACAACTGGGCTCTCTCAGTGCTACAACCACAGCCCCAGGCCTCAGGGTAGAGCTTATGGTCCCCGTGCCAGGGTGCCACTAACCTCTGTCCAGTGAGGGGGGCTGAGGGGCTCTGTGGCTGGAATGCTGCCTCACACTATCCCCACTTGGGTATACTGATGTTGCTCTTCTGTAAATAGGACCTTTTTCTTTTGACCTATATATATCTTTCAAGTCACAATTTGCCATACATGTATAAAGATGTCGAAATTAATCTACATAGGGCCAGTGATATAGCTCAGCAGCACAAGTGCCTGCCTGGCAAATGCAAGGTTCTGAGTTCAAGTTTGAGTACCCCCCCAAAAAAAATTATCTACATAACTTTGAACCATCAGGACAAATGACACAGATTATAGTCCTCCATGGTCTAACTCTCTTCTGTGGGAACAAGAGCTGAGTGACAATTTCTAGCACCTTAGGCACTCTGTCAGGCCCTAACTTCTCAGCCACACTGAAGTGTAGGAAGAACAGTATCCACAAACCTGTTTTGGGAAGTGTTCAGAAAATGTGACAATACAGAGATAGTTCAGGATATGAAAGTAGCTAAAAAGACACACGAAAACCCAAGAAGAGCATCAATACCCATAAAACCTAGCTTGCATAGTTTATCCTGAACAAAATCTTTAGAGCCGAATTTCTCTCCAGAGGTCACTTCCATGGTGACCTAACCAGTTCCTTCCTTGGCAGGAGCTCAAACCGTCAGGGGAGGACACCAGGGCTAGCTGGTCCCTCACCTGTGGTAGAGGTGACAGCTTAAAAAGAGGACATGGGATGTGTGCCTGAGAAAACACTCAGGAGTGGGCTTGGAAGGAAAAACATCCCTACTTGGTTTATTAATCCTTCAGTACACAACTGAATTATCACACATTATCATTCTAATCAACATTCACAGTGATGCGTAATTTAAAAAGGTAAATTATTTTCATGAAATATAAATTATCTCCAAGTAAGAAAGTAAAAATGTCTCACAAAATAACTTTCAAGTTAAACAGTATGCTATGATAAAGCTATAAAAACCATTTCCCCCAAACAATGCCATGAAAAGAGAATATTACTATATAATGTTTAAGATAAATGAAAACTATTATTCTGGTTATCAATATTATTTTGTATAACAACTAGCTTTTTATTAGATTGCAAATTTAATAACCTGTTAAAACTGTCTCTAAGTACAGTGAATTAAATTCACAACTTATCAGAACAATTTAATGCAATACCAGAGTAACAGTGAGAATCACTGGACTCCTGTATAGAGCAGATGTCCCCACACTGACCACCAGACAACCACTGTACCCACAAGAATCTCCTGCAGTGGTGACATAACTGTGGTCATCTACCCTGGGGCTACAGTTTAACATAGACAAGAAGTGAGGAATTACATCACTAATTGAGGATCTTATTTGGAAACCCAAATCCCCAGTGAAACATAAATCTACTTTAAAAGACTGAACCATAATTTTGAGAACAAAAACATCACAAATACAGTCTTTTTGTTGTTGTTTTGAGACAGGGGTCTTAGTATGTTGCCCAGTCTGGCCTTCAACTCTTGATCCTCCTGACTCAGGAGTAGCTGGGATTACAGGTGTCACCACCGCACTCCACTACAAATACAGTTTTTAAATGATTGAATATTTAGTGCTCCTTTACTTGCTAGTTTCCTCTCCCAAAAGAGAAAAAAGTAGTTTTTTATTTAATTTAACTATGAAGTTGCATATCAGATAATTAATGGCTGAGCTTCATTCAGATCTAATACATTAACACACACCAACCCTGAATAGCTTGCTATTAATTTTAGAACATAGTAAAAAGCACACACGGATTCAAATACAAACAGAAACAACATGGCACTCTCTCTTCCCTGCTTAAACACCCTCTTCCCATGGTCCCTGAGCTGAACTTGATCAGCTCCCATGTCACTCTGCCAGCAGACTGAGCACACTTGCCACCTCGCACCTGCAAAACTCCTCATCAGTTCACTGAGGAAGTTCCAGGAACCTGTGCAATGTGACCTCTAGTCTCCACCTTGCCATATTTTCTAAGGTCAGGTTACAGCCCTGCCTCAGGCATCTCTGTGAACAGATCCGTCTTGTAAGGAGTAGGTAAAAGCATGCGCACACTTGAAATTTCTATAACTTCTTGTTACAGTCTATGCATCTATGCACCTATGCATATGCGTCTACACAGATAGGCCCTTCTCCTGAGAACTACACACAAATGTGTGCATGTGCACACAAACATGCAACATACACACATACACGGCCCCCCATACACAAAAGAACGAATACTTCCTCCAAGGGCTATATGCTTGAGTTTAACCATGCTAGATAAGTGCTCTACCACTGAGTTACATTCCCACACTTCTCATTTTACTTTTTGAATTTTGAGACAAGGTCTTACTAAGTTGCCCAGGCTGATCTTCAATTTATGATCTTCCTGTTACAGCCTCCTCAGTAGCTAAAATTACAGGCATGAGCCACACATGGCTCATGTGTGATATATTTTTAATGAATATTGACAGAAATAATACACATCGCAACTTCGTATTTTAATAATAAATATTTTTACATGTTGATCAGGAGCATCACTCAGTTCATATGCTTAAAGCCAAGAGGTACCTATGTAGGAAAACAACAGGTATATTTGCAAGTGACAGAATAATAGGAGAAAAACCTGTATTCAACTAATCCAATGACAACAGAGAGAAGAAGAAAACTGCACTCACTTCTGCTCGCTGTTCAAATACCTCTGGACGGTCTGGCTCCAAGGTAATTACTCGGCTCAGCTCGAACAGAGCAAGCTCAGCATTCTTAATGTCCTTGAAAAGGTATTAACTTAGTGTGAGACAGACTTGTAGAAACCAAGTAGAAAAGATCTTCTGAAATATCTAGTAATGTAGTATTAATGATACAACCAACTGTTTAGATATAAAAATGAATTTTGTTTCTGCATAAAAGATCTGACAAGCTCAGTAAGTCATGATAGTACAATTATTTAGCTTACCCAAGTCTTCTGCTCTTCAATAAACTAGCACACTGGACAGGGATGCCTAACCCAAGTTCCACAGGCAGCAGGATTTTACTAAACATGATCTATCTAAACATGGAGTCAACAAGGGTGAATATGTGGACACCAGCCTGTGCAATGAGGCTGACCAGTGGCTTTGGGGGACAAAGGTGGGCCAAGTGTCAATCAAGACCATAAACCTACAACTGACACCTTCACAGGTCTAGAGAAGTTCTCCTTAACATTTGCATGTTGCTTTTATATTAAAAAACTGCAGGTGTAACTTTTCATTAAAGCTACAAGCCAGTTACATGTCATGATGGAAAACTAAACAACGTGAGACTTGGACAGAAGCAGCTTGTCTGAAAGGCAGCTTCACCCTAGTCTTCTGCTGACTCATAAGAGCACCGCTGCTTTCACCCTGAGCATCTCCCTGACTTCACTGCTGAGCTCCTCTGTCCTCTGGATCTCAGGACCATACAAATACTATGTAAATTTCTTCCAATAGGCCAGCACCAGCTAGCTTCATACAATATCTTTATAATTTTAATATTTTGATACATTTAATTAAAATACACACTAAAAGTGTTAAAGATGTATTTTTAATGTAAAAGTTTTAAGAATGATATTTTGCCCCTAAAGCACAATTTCATAGGAATACTTTTACTATGTAGTAAGACAATAGAAAAGGTTTGAGTATAATGGTCCAGACCAGTGGTGCAAACCTATGGCACACACAGTGCAGCAGGCATTTGTTATCAATGAAAGCTCTAAAAGGTTCACCATCACTGGCCTAGACAAAAAATCCGGAAAACTGCATGTTATACCATCTTAAAATTTACTACATGATCTCCAGAAAGTGTTTTTATCTCATGGGAGCTTTGTTTACATGAAATATACTTATTACAACCTTCTTCCTGTCTTCCTCAGAGAAACAGGGAAATAATTTGGTTATAAGTACAGAGATATTGTACCTATCTGCAAAAAAGAATACAATATAGAAAATGAAAATAAATTTTACACACTAAAAAAACCTGTGTTCTTTCATTGAGCTGCATGATTATGAGAAGAACTCACTTTCATCCCCCGCTGCACCAGCAGTGCCCACCCTGATGTTCACAGTGAGGGCTTCTCAGCACCAGTCAGATCTACATCCCATTCATCAACGCTGACTTCAAGAGACCCAGGCAGAAACCCCTGTCCACCAATTGCTAGCCCTTTGACCTGGGCAACCTCCCCTTGCCCATCCTCATGCGTGCCCCACCAGAGCTAATGAGCAGAAAGCAGATCCGGCAGAAGCCTGGCCGTGTCAGGGCAGGCAGGCATGGGGGCAGTCGTGGCCATTACATACTCACATGTAGTCCCTTCTTTCCATAGGCTATCCCTCGGCCATAAATTGCACTAACCAGATCAGGCTCCTCCTAGTCAGACCAAAACAGAAACACGTCAAAAACCATAAATAAAACAAAACAAAAAAAATCAGTTTCTGCTTAAAGTGTGTTAATGTCTCAAGTGGCAGCTCTACTTCTTTTTGCTACTATCACTCATTCATTGCTCTTCAGTCCCCAACCAGAAGAGTCTGCAACCTTAAAGCTCGTATGAGACATGGTGAGTTTTGCACTGAAAAAGTAATAAAGAAAAGAGAAGGGGTCCACTGTTGCTGAGTACAGTGCTAGTTTCATGGCTTTATTTTATTCAAATATAATCCTCTCAACAACTCTATGATTGGCATATCAGTGATCATATCTTAACAGAGAAGATGGAGGCTCCAGGGGTAGAGAGATGCAAAGAATTCAGCACTGCCTCTTCTCACTGGTTTCCTCTCATGTACCCAGGAAATCTTTCACAGATCATAAATCCTTTGGTACAATCTGAAAGAGTATGAACTCTTCAGTGCCACTGCCACAGGAACACAACCAGCAGCCTCCACAATCTCCTGAAGACTGACCCAATCCTTCCTCTCATGTGGGTGAGAATTAAAGACTGGACTCTCTGCAGCCTGATTCCTGTTTCTCCCATTACCTTCTACCAAGCCCATGGACAAAGCATCTGCTGTCCCTAGTCATTCAGCCCCTGCACACAGGCTAGTGACATGAACTAGCCTTTCTGTTGAGAGGACAAGACTCCTCGGATCCATACTTAGCCTCTGCAATTCTCACTTCTTTCCTAAATCCTTTGCTACAAGGCCCTGGGGTAAAACTCCTGACATTGTGAAAAAATTGTTCAGGGCAGCACAGGACGAGGCCCTTGGGGAACCGACATACTGTTCTATTTTAAATCTGAGCTGGCATATGCTTATACTGTTAAAAAAAAAAAAAAGTACATTGCATATAATGACAATAAATTTTTTTAAAAAGGACAAGATGCTACACAATTACAAATTTTTTTTTAAAAAGCTACTTCAATAGAATGTTGAGCATCTATATCCAGTGGCAAACCAGCCCCTCAGTGGCCAGAATCCAGACAGCAGATGGGCCTACACGGCCCATGACACATTACAAAACTCTAACCAAATGACTCCAGCTTTCCAGCTTCTCCTGGAGCCTCAGAAGATTCAACCAAGATGGGCCCATGTGTGTGTCTTCTCACATAGCAAAAACAAACAACAAGAGCCAATGCTAGTAGCCTCATGACCCCGGGTGCCACCCACCACTGCTATAATTTGTCCACTCTATTCCACCCACTTATTTTGTTTACAGTCCCCATACCATTCCGGATTTGTGATCTGCAACTTACATATAATGGCCTGAAGGCTGTCTGCGTTATTGACTAGTGGGAAACAGGTACAAGTTATGGGCCTACAGAGGCATGCAGGGCTATAACCACACTTATGAGCAATACATGTGACTGTGTGGGCTGCCATATACACAGAAAAACAGTGCCAAAATACTAGCAGTGACTTTCTCTGGGTAGGGCATTATCAGATATAGTCCAATCATTTTTAATATATTACTATGTTCTTTTAATTGCCTAAAACAAACCTGTATTCACTCACTGGTAGTCAGAAAACAAGATGGTTCAAGTAATACATATTTCCTTATAGAAAACCTTGAAGATGAAGAAAAGCACGAAAAAGAAAGTGAGGGTACCTTATGCTCCTGCCCCCTAGAGATAACCACATGAACACCTGACTGTCCTCCCAGCTCCAAGAAAGGCAGAGTGGTGGCTGGGAGGGACGTGGGTGAGGAGAGAGGGAGTAAGCAGGAAAAAGATCACCTCTGGAGGACTCAGAGGAAGACCTCCTTCCTGCTCCTCTGTAGCAGCTCCTCCTGAGGACAGAACGGCCAACAGAGCAGGCCTCAGCCCATATAGTTTCCCCCTCTCCTGTGACATTTCAGGTCCTACGGTTCAAAATACATTACCCAGGCAGCTCTTTTACTGAGAAAAGGTTTATTCCAGATGACCAAGACATGATTCGGAAAAGGGTACAAACAGTTATGTGACTGGTATCTCCGTACACCTGCAGCCAGGCTGATCACTAGGCATCATCCTAACCTCCCTAACACACCCACCCCCTCCCGAGAAGTCGGCGTCACTCTCCTATACCTTATGCAAGGCCCTATCTCAGTCATGCACCCTCCACTGGTTCCTGTAACTGCCTTATCATCTCCCATTCTTCCCATCTATGCTCCCGGTCAGCACTAAGAGGCATCTCCAACACTGCGGTCTGGTTATCAAGCCCTTGACTGACATCTTTCAATGGTTCTTAACACCTCCAACAGGGATGTTCACACATCATGCTTTTACTCCAAACCAACCACTGAAATACATTTTACATTGCAGACCAATACACACAAACACGTTTATAACATACACACACATATCTAGAAATGTTTCACCATGTCATACTTGTCCTTGCTATTCATACACAGTATCATCTGATATTTTCTAGCCCAGTAGGTTTCAATTTTTAAAAAGTACTAGTCGAGGTCTCAAGGTGTAGCTCAGTGGTAAAGAGCTTGCCTACCATGCACAAGGCCCTGAGTTTAATCCCCAGCATCCCCCGCACTGCCCCGACCTGCAAGACAACCAGTTAACTGTTGACGCACCAGTTAAATGTTAGATTCAGGACCCACTAAAGGGCAGGAACCCACAACTCTTCAAGGTAACATCACAGTGCCTTGCAGAAACTACAGATCATTTCCTGGGCTTACGGTTCAGCCTTGTCTTCATCGCCACCCTTCATGTTTGAGGAACTGAAACAGTTTAACAGGTCCCTACGCAACAAGCTTGCCCAGCTTACTGCACTGGCCCATGCTCCCCTCCATCCATACCTACTGCACCAAGAAACCCTTCCATCCTGATACCACCTCACCTGACTCTTTCCTGACTCCCCTGAGAGACTAATGTGCTTTCTCCTTCATTCCCACAGCCTTCTGTATGGATGTCCTTCATTCAACAAACATTCATTCAGGGACTACTGTCAGTGAAATCAGGTTTCCTGTGCTACAAATACCATGCAGAGCTACACCATTCCTGCTGAGGGTTACAAACAGTGAACAAAAACCAACAGAGAAAGTAAAGAATTGTAGACTTCTTGGAGCAGCACAACCAAAGAATCACAAACATAAATGTAAAATTAAGTTTCCAAAAAGCAGTGAGCTGTGCTTTCAGAAGACATAGATGTGGCTGAGTTAAGGGGCTAGGAAAGGTTTCCTAAGGAAGAGACAGCAGGGCTGTGAGCAGCAGGAGAGGGGCTGGGGAGTGGGGCGTTCAAAGGCCCAGGGAAGCAGGGAACACAGCTTCTGTTCCAGGACACAGTGAAAGAGCTAGGGAGGGAACAAATGAAGGACCTGCATGCGAAGATTGCATGTGTGCAGGGTGTGACGGGAACAGTGTCACGAGATAAGAAACAACCGCTGGGTCATCTGGAAGGGACAGTGCCTTGGGTGTGGTCTGAGCAGAGAGGGCAGGGAGCGGATGGACTGGAGATAGACAAGAACTGCATGCAGATCCAGCCTGGTGGCAAAGCAGACAGCAAATGGGGGTGTGGAGTGTGACTCACATCACCAAGGGGGCCATTCACTGGGTACAGTAACTGGGATAGGACTCGGTGGGTGTGGAGCAGCAGCAAGGAAACAGGCTAACATGGAGCCCGAGCTGAAGACACCTCTCAGAAAGTCAAGTGGGCACAACTTCATGAACGTAACTCTCTTACTGCATCACCATCTTTCATTTGCACACTTGTCACCCACTGCAACACAGCGTCATCGAGGGCTCCTCTTTTCATCCTTGTTTTGGTGGCACATGCTAGGTCTTAATACATGGCAGTTATTACGGGCAACCATATATTAGGCAGGCAGATAAATCTTCAAGAAGACTGAAAAAGATCGGGTCAGAGTTCGCCCTGCTGAGCTTGTTCTCCTCCAAGTGGAAGCAAGCAGGAAGACATGGCTTGACATAGTGGGGTGCAGGCCACAGAAGAAAAGGCCAAATGCAAGGCAAGAATGAGGCAGTTTTGCAACAAGAGCCACATAGTGAGCCTCCGACTACCACACTTGTAATATTTTTATAGCGATAAAACAATTTAACCTTAAAAAAAAAAGCAGCCACTCAAAAGTTTATAGTATAGCTGTAGTATCTGAATACTAGCTGAAATAGCTAAACAGGAACAACTTCTTGAATTCAGTTCCATCACCTTGCCTGAGGGACCCTGCCCTAAGCCTCCCGAGGTCTGATTCATCAACACAATAGCACTAAATCAGTCACTGGAGCAGCTGTAAAGGACTTAGGCTTAAATTCTTAAATTCTTTTTAGAATATTTTTCTAATAGCACAGAAAGATGTATAATAGTTGTGGCTATTATTATATTTAGACTCTGGTATTGTGTTCCTAAATCTAAATAATGGATTCTATTACTTTCAAAAATTGATACAACTTTTTCTTTTTTTGGTACTGGGGATTGAACTCACAGCCTCGCACCTGCCAGGCAAGCGTTTAGTCCAAGGAGCTAAATCCCCAGTCCTATTTTTTGAGACAAGGTCTTACTATTCAGTTCAGGCCAGCCTTGAACTCACTTTGTAGTCCAAGCTGGTCTTGAACTCACAAGGATCCTCCTGCCTCAGCCTCCCAAGTGCTGGGATTAAAGGCATGCACAACCACACCTGGCTGATACAACTTTATTGACCTATTGTTTTATGTATCATTACTTTGATGTTAACAAGTCAAAACTTATTTATGGAATGTAGTAATAAATTATTGTGTATTTTCTCAAATAAAAATACATTTGTTTTTGTTATTTTTGTTTTTTGTCTTTGAGACAGGGTTTTGCTATGCAATTCAGGCTGGCCTTGAGCTCACTTTGTAGCTCAGGCTGGTCTCAAACTTGCAAGGATCCTCCTGCCTCAGCCTCTTGAGTGCTGGGATTAAAGGCGTACACCACCACACCTGGCAAAAATATGTTTATTTCTAAAAACAAATTGGGATTAGAGTATCCATTTTTCAAAGTTTTTTTTTTTCTCTCTCTTTTTTTTTTTTTTTTTTTTTGCAGTACAAGGGATCAAACTCTGGGCCTTGAACATGCTAGGGAAGTGCTCTATCAATAAGCTACAACCCCAGTCCTTTTATTTTTATTCTAAGAAAAAATGTCACTAAGTTGCTCAGGTTTACTTTATGTATCTGCAAAATCACAAGGGAGAGCCACCTAGATGGAGGTGGTGTAATTCTCAGAGAGGTTAATACATCACCCTCACACTGTTATTTTTATACAGAAATTACTTTTAATCTTACGGAAATGTATTTTTCTACCAGAAGGCTGGTGTTTTAACTAAAACTGGAAAGTCACTGTGCCTAAAGACAAGCCAAAACAAAACAGAATATGAACACTGTAGTGAGGACTGAGTTCTGCCTCACTGGCAGACAAATATCTACCTAAAAGTTACACAGACTCATGTTTTCAATTTTATGTGCTGGGCTGGGCATGGTGGTGTACGCCTGTAACCCCAGCACTCAGGAGGCTGAGGCAGGAGAATCCTTGCAAGTTCAAGACCAGCCTAGGCTACAAAGAGAACTCAGGGCCAGCCTGAACTGCATAGCAAGACCCTGTGTCTCAAAATGAAAAAAAAAAAATCAATTTCATATGCTGATATGAAATAAGCAAAGTTCTAGGAATTCGGTTCCACCAGAATCAAGCAATCAAGGCCACATGACCAAAGGTCACGCGCTGCCTAAAACTTCTTAAGTACTTCTGCTATCAGTTCTGCACAGGAGCTAAAGGAGTCCAGAATCCAAGAAGGTTCCACTCTCAAGAACACTGCTGCTACATATGCATATGCAACAATTCCCAAAGACGAATGTAACCATTATACAGTGCAAATACACACTACTACTACTACTACTAACAACAACAATAATAATAATAATAATAAACCTTCTACTGCTGATGTACTGCCATGTAGGAAAGTGACTTCCAGCATTGGTGTCAGTCCACACCAACTCACCAGTTTTTTGACTGGGAGTTCTACTGCAGATTGACATCACGGGACATGGTGATACACCCAGATGGGTGCACAAGGAACATTCTTTTCCACTGTAGAAGCACACAAAAATCACAGGAGTGACCAGTCAAATGAATATTATATGACAGCAGGGTAATGAAGATACCTCAGAGTTCTGTACCCTAATAGTGCAACTAAAGCAAAAGGCAGGTAGGTTAGCATCACCTTACAAGGCCATTCTGGAATTTAAGCAGCCCTCATATATAGACCTGGATTTCA
Organism: Dasyprocta punctata; assembly: GCA_004363535.1. Lineage (NCBI taxonomy): Eukaryota > Metazoa > Chordata > Mammalia > Rodentia > Dasyproctidae > Dasyprocta > Dasyprocta punctata. The sequence continues at coordinate 85,387 of RJWM01004817.1, forward strand.
CATTTAATCTGATCAAAAGAGATTCTAATAAAATCCAGGCCCCTGCAGTCCCATTTGCCAGTAGTCTATGAATGGAAACATCGATTTCTGCTACGTCATGCTACAGTTCATGACTATCTAAAAAAAAGGTTTGTCTGTGTTAATAAACTTAAGAAAACCAAAAATATGTGTGTGGGTAGACATTGTTTTGCAGATTTATTAAAGGCACTGCCTTAAAAACAGTTTTTACACATTTGGAAGGTTCTGCAAGGAACAAGTGACAATAAATTAGCACTAATAATAACAAAAGTAATTATCTGGTAATACTTAGTTCTGTTATAGATTGAAGAATGAAAAATAACAGAGCTGGTGGGGGAGAGAAAGTGAATAGAATTAAGATGTATTATTTACATGTACCAGTTCCTCATGATGAATGTAAAATAAAAAGGGCTGAGGATGTGGCTCAGTGATAGAGCATTTGCCTAGCATGTGTGAAGTCCTCGGTTTTAGGGGTCCTTTAAATAGAAAAGAGAAGAGCAGTTAAAGAATGATCTCTCTTTTGAAATGCAATTTTAAAAGTGAGACTTATGCAAATTACAGCCCATGGTTGACAGTGGGTACTGGAAACTTGAAAACACCAACTGGAACCCTTAAGGAAGGGCAATGTGTATCAGTTTCAAACATAAAACCTAACAGAAAAGTTTTGTCTAGAAAAGGGGGCTGAGTTTCTTATTAAAGTTTTTGAAAAGACTAGCATTATTATTGAATCTTTATGTTTCCTACTCTTTATCACAATCATATAATATAAAGGAAACATGGCCAGGTTTTTCGCGAGTTTGATTCTAACCTGAAATTCATAATGAGTTCAGGGACAGCCTGGATTGCATGGTAAGACCTCATCTCAAAGAAAAAAAAAAAAAAAAAAAAAAAAGGAAAGAAAGAAAACATTACGAAGTTTTACCAACCTCCATATAGATGCCTTACTCTGGTTCAGCCTACCTTGTATGCCACACAAACATGATTTTCCACTCTACCGTGGTCTGGACACAGCTGAAAAGCACTGAGAGCATCACCAAAAAAAGTAGCAGGAAAGAGCCAGCTCTTGTGCTGCCACACACAACCTCCCAGTCTTCCCTTCTGCACTTGAACTGTCTGCTCCCCTGCTCCTTCCCCTCAATGGTCCCAGTCTCCAGGAAAGCAGCCTGACCTTACAATCCACACGTTCCCAGGAAAACACTCCCCAGGTGAAAGCAGCCCATTGTATCACAGACTAGTAAGATGCTACATGGAATTTAAAGATGTTATATCTTTTCTTTGCAAAGAGACAAATTCTCAAAAACTTTCTAAGTGCATTGTCAAGTGAAACGTGTTCTACAGCTACAAATGGGCAATAAAAAGACATAAGATACAGAAATAGTCAAAAGCATTCATAGTATAAAATTATTAAAAAGTAATAAAAAATACAGTATGTATACTTAGTTTATAAAACAAATACTCTGAAAAAGTAATAAAAATTTAAATGTTACAGTGGCAGAATTAGGACTTTTTTTAACTTAAATTTTTCTCCTTAACATTGTTATCAAGTACAATAATATTTTTGAAAAGTTAAATGAAATGACAGTATGCCTGCCTGCTGGTTACCCTAAATTAACCAAACTCCACTCCTACAAATGGAACTAAGCCTCCCTTCAAACTGGGTCCAAGGCTCACGGTGCAAAGTCTTGCTTACCTTTTATAATATTGCAACACTAAAAAAGCATACTTTTAAAATCTATTTGCAATCTACTTTGCAATGAGATTCTTCATTCAACAACCAAGTTACAGTCCTGTGACCAGGTTGCTAACTGAATTGGCACTAAATGTGGAGCTGTATATAGTATGTACATTACAATATTCATTACAAAGAAATGGTCAAGGGAAACTCCAACTTGATGACTTTGCTTTTATTTGCATAACTCTTGCATGCAATATTATAATGTATAACAATACAAAATTACAGTACTGTATAGTACAATTAGCAAAATTACAGTACTATATAAATAAGGTGTACTGGACAACAACAACAAAAAAAGACATTGAGGCTATAAACAAGATGCATAGAACCATACAAAAAAAAGATGGATCACAAGACCAAGCGGCAGCTCATAGGCCTGAACAGTCGTTAAACAGGTAGGTCATTAAACAAGGAACATCTGTATTTCAAATTCAACTTAAGAATATTATATCATGTGATCATTCAAGCACAGCTGCTCCATCTAAGAACCTCAGAGAAATAACCAAAAATAATATGGAATTACCAACATAAACCTTTCTCTCTTTCTCTCTCTTTTGGTGGTACTAGAGATTGAACACAGGGCCCTCAGACTGAACTACATCCCCAGCCCTTTATTTTGATTCGGGGTCTCACTAAGTTGCCCAGGTTACACTTAAACTTTCGATCTTTCTGCCTCAGCTTTCCAAAGTGCTGGGATTACAGGTGTGTATCACCACACTTGGCTCATAATCCTGTTTTTTAAAAAAGAAAATAAAAGTAAAACTAAAACCCTCAAAATTAATAGTTTTAAATTGTCAGGGATTTAGCTCAGTGGCATAATCACCTGCCTGGCAAGCATGACGTTGTGAGTTCGATCCCCAGTACCAAAAAAAAAAATTTAAATTAAGCCCATCTGCTGCGTTGTATCTGTTGGCTCGTACTAGATCAACAATGACTTGTTTACTAAAATGGTACTTTGAGCAGCCAAAACTTACTGAGTCTTACTGTGTCAGGCCCTGGGTACTGAGTACTTTACAAAATATTTCATTTAAATCCCCAAAGACTTTTTTTTTAAGAGATAATTATTACTGTTTCCATAACCGTGGAGGCTAAATAATCTGGTTGCAGGGCATGGAGTAGATTCTGACTTGAGTGTCTCTAAAAATCCATGCCTTCCTGGCTGTGGGAACAGGGCAGATACACCACCATCAACAATTGGTTAATTGGTTAAGCTCTGACGTGCAACACAAGGCCGCCATGTCTGCTGCTGCGGGCCTCCTCTGCAGTTCACATGGGCACACACACACGTTTTCCCTTAACTAGAGTTTCCTGCACTGCCATCCTTCTGCTGAGGAGGTTTCACAATTACACACTAAGGTGAGAAACAAATTCATGAGTAGACATTTAGTGTCAGTCCTGCAGATACTAACTGTGGTGGCACACACCTGTAATCCCAGCACCTGGGAGTCTGAGGCAGAAGGAGGACTGCCACAAGTTCAAGGCAGGTATATATGCCAGACTATATAAGAGATGCCGTCTCAAAAAAAAAAAAAAAAAAAAAAAAAATCCTCCAGACACTGTCCACGAAGGAGCTAGAATTTTCAACTCCAATGTTCACATCTCATGGGAGGTGCCATGGGAGAGGAAAGGGAGGTGAAGCTCCGGTCTTTACCATCTTGTATTTGAATGCCATTCCTGCTACCTGATAGCTGAAGATGGGGAACAGCATCAGTGCCAGGCCTGGCACCAAGGAAGTGCTCCGCTGACACTGATTCTTCTACTTTCCTGTGTGATACTAAACACACAGGATTCGTGCTGCACGTCAGCTATGCATCAGTACACATTTTGTTGCGCTTATAAACTTGAAATTATAATTCTTAATGAAGAAAAAAAATTACCTGAAGCATTGTTGAAAAATGCTTTATTGCTTCATCATACAGACCACTGCCAATCAACACATAAGCAATAGCTGTGAAACAAAATACAAAAATATTAAAGCCAAGAATAAAGAGGCTCAGAATAGAACCAGCAACTAAATTCTTTGTTAAATCTCAGAAGGCAGCCCAAAGGACTGGATGTAGTCAGGCAGAATCAGGAAGCCAACACCATAGCTCTGAGTCACCCACTTTACCACCCATGACTTGCTAATAGGTCTCCCAGTACTATCTAGGTTTAATTATCAAAGTTATCAATTAAACAACCCACCTATGAGAAAGACTCATCTTTTGCTGAGCCTATCACTCACTTCTACATGCAACATAACCTTTGTGATGTCTCTTGTCTACACACGAAAAGAGCTGGAAAGGTGCAAAGCACTGGGCATACCACACGGTGCAGTGATTAAGCGAGTGCTAGGATAAACACCCAGACAGCAACACAAATCTTGAGTCCTAAGAGTCCTGGGTTTACTGCCAATTATGTAGCAAGAAGAAAAGAATGTTCAAATTAATATATATTAATGTGATGCTTAACTGTGGATAATTCACACCCTGTGAGGCAAGGACAGTTTTTTTCTTACTTTTTCTATTCAAAATACAGTCAAAACACTATTTAAAATTTACAGTAAAGATGACAGTTATTTTTACCTAGTTGTTTTGGAAACTGTTATGGTGAAATGGGAGGCACTACAATCTCTTGAATCATGGCAACATTCTGATTAACATGTTTTGCCAGTTTGAACTACAGGTACATGTATGTATGTCTGTCCCATCAGGTGGCATGGGACAGACCCACTGGGCAGTACAAGCTGCCTGAGGGGACAGTCATGCATATACGGCCCTGTCATGTATTAAACTACCTCATTCATCAAATAACGAATAACCTGGAATCTTCTAGACTGCACTTCCATAACACTTGCCCTAATTTCTCAATACTACTAAATTCCTAAAAAACATTTGATTCTTCATTCAACATAAAGGCTAGTTTGGTTATGCTTTTGTGAAAACAAAACAGCTTTATTATAATACCCTCTCAATTCACAACCTAATAAGTATTCAAGTACATGGGCAACTACATCTACTGTCCTTAAGAGCTGACATTTCCCAACAGTTAAAAGCAGAAAAATATTAAACATAGCAGAAACACTAAATGCTCAGAGTGTACTGGAATATCTTTATATGCAACCCAAGAAAAATAAAATTTGAAAAAGTTGAGCATTATAATTACAAAAAGCTCCTAAAGGCAACCTTTAAAATAAAAAGGCTATTTTTACCTTAGATTCTTTGGAAAGATAAATTAAGGTCAAACTTGTGTTTAAAACATAAGCTTGGATTCTAGCCAGCCGTGTGATCATGAGGACCTGTCCCTACTCCTAACTCTCTGGGTCTTGCTTAAAAAGTGTGCGGAACATTTTCTTAATTTTAGGGGGAAAGTTCTGTGATTTAAGAACATATCTAAATCTCTGTCCATAGCCTGGCCATTAAATTTCACTAAAAAAAAAAAAAAAAAACAGACATAGTTTCCAAATTTTCTCATCTAAAAGTAAACATTTTTTGATGGCAAAAAAACCCTTACATGCCAGGAATTTAGCTCAGTGGCACAAGCGCCTGCCTGGCAAGTGCAAGGTTGGGAGTTCAATCCCTGGTACAAAAACAAAACAAAACAAAACAAAACCTTAAATTAAAAAAAATCATAATGCAAATATCACAGAAATATCAATAACTAGGGTCTGTATTTTGATATGGGACTCCAAAGGCATAAAGGAAAAACTGGAATAGCTACAATTCTTACAGAAATCTCTACTAACCAACAACTCCACATCGCTGAGTAACAAAAATCTTGACAGATATTTTTCAAGAAAAAATTGTTGCAGAAAAGGCCCTACACCAGCTAAGGTCCTATGCTCCCTTAGAGTGTGCTGGGATACTCTTTAGAAGAGAAAGGCCATGGCACATATCAGGCTGAACAGAATCTAAGGACTTCAGAAGAGACCAAGTCTGAGGCTCTAAAGAGAAGTTAATTCTTAAAACTTCCTAAAAGAATGTCACCAAGAAGTGATTAGCACTTTTGAAATAGCTCTCAGTTGTCTGCACTCAAAGGAAATACAAGGCCTGATCTTAACCTAAAACAGGGACACCCACAATAAAGATAAACAATTATGCTTAAATTTAATGATGAAAAGTTCCCACCAGCACTTGGTGCAGCCTGGCCCACGTGGCACTGCCTGTCTTGGATTCCTTCAGTTTCACTCCCTTGAGTATAAGCCCCCTGGTGAGGGAGGGTACATCCAGGGTACACCTGAGCAGGCAAAGCCTGCTTCAAACACATCATGGACAAACCAGACCTGAAGGCTCATTTGTAGATTTGAGTGAATGTGATTTTCCTGCACCATGAGCTTAGATCCAAGAATCACAACCCAGGGGCAGGAATAACATAAACCTGGCTGTTCTGTCTGTCACAGAGAGATTGGAGCTGTGCTGCTCTGAGATTCACTCCGGCTTTCACTTTTTTACTATGTGCATTTGATGACAGCACACAAGTAACCTTCTAAGCAATGGAAACATCTTAAGAGCTCATTACCATACTTATTAATTTCCATGGAAACGCAGGGCTGGAATAGTCCCTACCGACCTGTTTTTAAAATGACGTGATCCTCAGTACAGCTGAATATCCCATGCAATCTTAGACAGTCAAGAGTGACAAGCCCTGTCTCTGAGCGCTCCCTCCCTTTTGCCTACCTTCCTATTCTGCACCTAATCATAAATTCTAGAAACATTCCCAGATTCAGGTCTTACCTAACTCTTCATTTGTGCTGTCATTATCAGTGGCAAATGGAAATCTCTTTTGTTCTGCAATAGACTTGGCCTGGCTCTGGGAAAAAACAAACAAACAAGTAAACATATTTTAGCTTATAACAAATGAAGGCAAAGCTGAATTAAAAATCCATGTTTAAAAAAATTAAAGATACATTTGATTTAAATGAAAGCAGAGAAGTAAATGCTCTAAGTTCTACCAATGACACATTTCAAGAGCACAGTCCAGGCTGAGTGGTTTGCTTCCTCCCCTTATCACACTTCTGTTTTTGAGAGAAAGCGCCTCTGTGCTTCTGTAGGGATTTATCTTGTCAGCTGCTTTAAGGGTCCTCCACATTTGTGCAAGTGATATGATGACTTCAATTTGTCACACAGACCACATTCTAGTATTCAGTTCTTGAATGTGGCTTGAACATGTTCTAAACCCTAAAGGCACTACAGAAACAACAGCTACAAGTTGAACAGAGAGGATGACATAAAGGACTAACAGATCTGACTAAAAAATGAGACATTTCTGAATAAAAAACAATGCACACCAAATGATGAACACAATCATTCTGTTTAATGTGGCAGACTGGTCACTGTAGAAACCATGCAGACACACAGACACAAATTTGGAAGGAGAGCTAAACAAAAACATAAACTAGGGGAAAGTAAAGTAGGTAGGTGGTTTGACAACTGGGATACTTTTACATGCAGCATTTGTTCACCAGACAGAGATATCTCTAATATGTTTTGGAGACACATCAGGTTTGATAATAAGAACATCTACTATTTCACCACAATATCTGTCAACAGAAAGTTATGATGTACTTGGCCTATTGGGTGCTCATTAAAATTATAACTCCACACCAGATTCACTTAAAAGATAATTAAAACTCATGCATATGCATATACAGGAAAAATTAAGACAGAAACTAAAGGTTTGTCATTTTGGCAAATCTAGAGGATCAGAACCCCATGACTAGCTCCATTAGAGCCCTCTTTCTTAAATCCATTCTACAGAGGCCACTGGCATCTGTATAGGAAATAACTATATATGGGGGTACTCTTCTGACCAATTCACGACAATCTAGCCAATGACTGGTACAACTTAGCCATGATAAATGTGACCTGTTTATTGATTCAAATAATAGAATTGCAAAGCATTTCCATTTATACTCCTTATACATTCCAAGTCCAAATTAACATTCAGATACAGAGTGGAACTTGGTTTGCCTATAAACAGATCAAGTGCAAGCTAGCTCATATCAAAATACAAGTGACTGCTGGGTACGGTGTTCCATACCTATAAACTCAGCCACTCCAAAGGCGGAGGCGGAAGGATTCAAAGTTCAAGTCCAGTCCAGGCAACTTAGCAAAACCCTTGCCTCAAAATAAAAACGCATGGACATGGAGCTCAGTAATAGAGAGTTTGCCTAGCATAAGCAATGCCAAGTTCAATTCACAGAGAAAGAAGAAAGCGAGAGAGAGGGATGGAGGGAGGGAGGGAAAAGGAAGGAAAGAAGGAAGAGGATGGGGAGAAAAGCAAGGCAGGTCACTCACAAGCCAGTGCTTAAAACTACAAGTTAAGGGGCAGGGGATGTCGCCCAGTGGCACAGCACCTGCCTGGCAAGCATGAGGCCCTGAGTTTGATTCCCAGTACCAAACCCCTCACAAAAAAACTACAAGTTAAAAGACACAGGCCAGAGGGTACCCATCTCAAGAGGCTCCCACCCCTTGGTCATCCCATCCAAGAGTCTACACAAAACAAAACATTTAGGAAACCCCACTACTGTGGGACTGTTCCATATTTTGTCCCTTGTTAAAATTCTGACCAGTAGAAATTCCCATCAGTTCCCTCTGGTTTTTACTGTGTGCCCAGGAGCTTCCACAGTGGGAGCCAGTAAGCTGTCTTTGAGATGTGGCAACATGAGGCTGGTAAGCCTTCTCTGAAAGTCAATGGAAAGGCAAATGGAAGGAGATATTTGACCTCCTATCAGGAAGAAGAACCCTCATAACATCCTAACTGGGACTATTCAACTTCTGCAAATGTTTTAGTGATGGCCAGTTCACTACCTCACAAGATGGACCAGTATGGATAGCTGGTTGTTTCATTTTGAGACAGGGTCTTGCTATGTAGCTCAGGCTGGCCTTGAACTCACTGTGTTACCCAGATTGGCACTGAACTCCCAATCCTCCTGCCACAGCCTCCCCAGTTCTGGGATTATAGGTGTGTTACATCATGCTCGGTCACTAGTCTGGTTTTGGACAAGTCTATATAGTTTTATAATGAAAAGGTGAAGTTTTTTTGGAAAAGAAAGAGTATCTTAAAGGGAAATTTTAAGCAAAATCTACAGAAATATCAAAGGAAAACATCTGGGTAAAAATATGTTAAACTTGGGCAGTTGACAGTTCAGCTTCCCAGTACCTCAAAGGCTCAGGATGAAGGACACTAACATGGACAGGCAGACACACAGATGGCTGTGCTGACACATGCAGGCAGACATGTAGACAGATGTGCTAATGTGGACAGGTAGACACATAGATGTGCTAATGCAGACAGGTAGACAAATGTGCTGACACTGGTAGACATCGACGGACACACTAATGTGCAAACAAGCAGGTGCACAAATGGCACTGAAACATAGGCAGAAGTGGTCAGACACGAGAATGTGGACAGGTGCTGGACAGGTGGTGCTAACATGGACATGTCGGTATGTGGACGTGCTAATGTGGACAGGTGGTGTTAATGTGGACAGACAGAGAAGTTGACAAATGTGGTAATGTGGGAAGCAAGGCCCATGGACAGCCATGCTAACATGGACAGGCAGGTGCCAGGCATGCATCTTTGAAGTGAAGAGATCTCCTATACAGCTTTAGATGGTAATAATAAAAAATAGAGATACAGAACATACCTACACAGGCCAAGACTGGAAAAGTAAGATTATACTACGCCTCCAAAAACAAAAGGCTCATAGACACGAGACTGAGTCATGATCTCCCCTGTATTCCTCGTAGCTTAAAGTCCTAGATCCAGAACCATCAATCATCCCACTCCTAAAATGAAATAATTCCCGGTAATGAATGCCAGATGGCCCAGCTGTACCTCTGCACACAGAAGCAACTGGCCCTCACTCCCCACTCCACCCTCTGGAGTTAGTACTGCTGTGCTTCAGGTCACAAACACAGAAAGCACGTAGAGAAGAGCATACCAGAATCTTCTCAGTGTTGAGGGAAAGCAAGGAGTCACAGGGCGGTGATCCTTTGGGTTCGCAGTCTGACTCATGGAAGTTCAGAAAGGACGACTCTGAAAAGCAAACATGCCGTTATCCTCCTTACCTTAAATTTATGCCCTTGAGTGAAATTGAAAATTTAAGAATCCACATAAACAAAATAAAGACAAATATTAAAAAAAAATCTAAATGAGGCACCTATCTTCCACCTCTGTAGTGTATAACATTTCACAGCTTGTGGGTGCTTTGCACAGTCACAAGTGATGGTCCTTAAACTCACTCTGGACACAGCAAAACTTCCCTCATGGTGAAAAGGGATTATAGCCAGGAGTGGTGGAAGACACCTGCAATTCCAGCACTTGGGAGGTTAAGGCAGGAGGATAGTACTACAGTGAATTCAAGGCCAGCCTGAACTACATAGCAAGACTGTTTAAAAAAGCAGGGTGGGGGGATGGACACCCCAGGACAGGAGACAGGACAGACTGTTCCAATGACACGATAGGGGTCGGGACTACATAGGCTGTGACGTTTTTACAAGTCACAGAGCAGAAACAGCACTAGTTCATACTTGTCTCATTGCACAGATGGAATTAGGAGTGGCTGAGCTCCTCCAGTTAGATTCCTATGCAGTGGCATCTATTTTAGGTCATATATATATATATATATATATATATATATATACACACACATGCCTTACATGGGCGAACAAAGCCAAGCAGGGAGACCTCATATTAGAAGACAGGAGTCTTCTAATATCCAGAGACTATAAACAAGGACAAGACAGCCAATTTAAATTAGCAAAGGGCTTAATGGGCAATTCTCCAAAGATATACAAATTGTCAACAAACACATAAAATGATTCTTAGTATCTTTGTTAATTACAAAAAGAAATGCAAATCAAACCAAAATGAAAACTTCCTCACACTATAATGCCTATTAAAAAACAGAAAATAGTGTTGGCAAGGATGTAGAGAAATTGGAAACTTTGCACACTGTAAGAAAGTAAAATGGAGGAAGGAAGGAGAGGAAGGCAAGTGGAAGTAAAAAGAATTAAGACGTATTACATACACGTACCATCTCCCCATAATAAATACAATCACTGTGCACTGCAAACATAAATTTGTTTTTTTGAGACAAAGTCTTACTGTGTAGTCCAGGCTGACTTCCTGAGTGCTGGGATTATAGGTATGCACCACCATGCATGGCCATATAAAATTTTTTTTAAAAGACACACAACAAGAATTGGGGCCAATAGTGTACTCTAGGGATACAGCACATGTGTGACAACCTGGCTTTAATCCCTGACAGAAATAAAAATAATTAAATAAATACACCAAGAGTGAACTTAAAAAAACAAAGAAAGAAAGAAACTGCTGTACCTACTTTGGAAAACAGACAGGCAATTTACCAAAAAGTGTAATGTATGTGCTACACTCCTGTAATTCCTGCACTCTGGGAGATTAAGGCAGGAAGGTCACAAATTTGACTCCCACCTGGCAATTTTTTATACAGTTCTGTACATCTTGTTTATAGAGGCTCAATGTCTTTCTTTTGTACAGTACATGTTCTTTATACAGTACTAGAATTTTTGCTGATTGTACTATAGTTTTATGTTCTATTATACATTACAGTATTGCATGTTGGAATTATGCAAATAAAAGCAGTCATCAAGTTGGAGTTTTCTTTGACCATTTCTTTGTTCTGGATATTGTAATGCACATACTATATACAGTTTCTCATTTAGTGGCCAATTCAGTAACAACCCACTCACGGGAATACTCAAGTCATTAAACAAGAAATGTCTGCACTTACAGAAGTAAAAACAGGGACTTAAGTACTGTACACACATGTGCATAGCAGCATTATTCACAACAGTCAAAAGACAGAAACAGTCGAAACGTTCATCAGCAGATGAATGGATAAACAAATTGTGGTATTCCGCCATAAAGATGAAGAACTGATACACATTACAGGATGGACAAACCCTGCAAATATTAGGATAAAAGAAAGAAGCCAGGCACAAAGGAACACGCATTGCACAATTCACTTATATAAAATGCCCAAATCTGAAGAGAAAAAAACGTGTATTGGTGGTTGCCAGGGGTTGAGAAACTAGGACGAGGGTCTACCTTGGAGTACAGAAATGTTTTGAAGTAGCTGTACAACACTGCGGGTGCACTATATGCCACTAAGTTGTTTACTTTAAAGCAGTTTTTATGAGCCAGGCATGGTGGCTCACGCCTTTAATCCCAGCACTCAGGAGGCTGAGGCAGGAGGAATGTTGTGAGTTTGAGGCTGGCTTGGGCTACAACGTGAGCGCAAGGCTGGCCTGAACTATATAGTGCGACCCTGTCTCAAAAAACTAGGGCCGGGAGTTTGGCTCAGTGGCTTAAGCACCTGCCTGGCAGGCGCGAGGTTGTGAGTTCAATCCCTGGTGCCACAAAAAAAAAAAAAAAAAAAAAAAAA